>VZUI01048770.1:0-15975 GCA_013401135.1 Cettia cetti | reverse complement strand
GCGCCGCCCCCACGGCCCGGCGGGGAATGAGGCGGGGGGTCCCGGCCGCCCCTCTGCCCGGTACCGGAGCGCGGCAGCGCCGGGGACCCCGCCCGCCCGCCGGACAATAGCCGAGCTGAGCGCCGCGGGCTCCCCCCACGCCGGGACGAGCCGGGCCGGACCTGCCTAAGCGGGGCCGAGTCTCGCCGGGCCGCCGCCACCTCCGGAGCCCCCGGTGTCCCCCCCCCGTACCTGCTCGCCCGGGCCCCGCCGCCGCCGCCGGTCCATGGCCGCGCCGCGCCGGAACGGAGCGCGCCCCCCCCGCCGATGACATCATCGCCCCGCCCGGACCAATGGCAGAGCGCCACGTCACGGGGCGGGACACGCCCTCCATTCAAACCCGGGGGGGGCCGGTGGAACCCGGGGCCCCGCCCGGGACGAGCCGCGGGAGCGGGACCGGAGAGGGACCGGAGAGGGACCGGAGGGGGCTCGGCTCCTCCCGGGGGATGGAGGGGCCGGCGGGGGTGGGCGCTCGCCCCACCGGGGGTCGCGGGTGGGATCCCCGGGGGCGCAGCGAGGAGCTGGCCGCGCCTGGCAGAGCCGCGGGGTTGAGGTGCGGGTGGGTGACCGGCTCTAATTAATTACGGGGAATTAAGAGCCGCGCTGAGACGCCGGGAGGAGGCGGCTTCACCGCAGCGATGCTCCCGTTCCACCCGTGACCGTGACACCCACGTGGCTGCACCCACATCCCTCCAGTGCCCCCATCTCCCTGTCCCACTGCTCGAGCCCTTCTGGGGGCGTGGGTGGGGTGGGTGGGCAGTGGCCGGGACACGATGGCAGGGGCTCCATGGTCACCCCAGGTGCTGGTGAGGGGTTCCACGGCCCCAGGGATGGGTTCCATACCCCAGGGAGGGGTTCCACGGCCCCAGGGATGGGTTCCATACCCCAGGGAGGGGTTCCACGGCCCCAGGGAGGGGTTCCACGGCCCCAGGGAGGGGTTCCACCGCCCCAGGGAGGGGTTCCACAGCCCCAGGGATGGATCCCACGGCCCCAGGGAGGGGTTCCCCGGCCCCCCCACCACGGGGGTGAATGCCACGTTCATGCCAGCCCCACGGACACTGCTCTGAAAGGGAGAGTGCCGGGCTGCACAGCTGCTGCTCACTCGGATTAAGACGAGACCTTTGTGGGAGAAAAGGGGCGGGAGAGGCGGGATTATCCCGAGCGTGCCTCATGCAGCGTTCCTTGCCCACTCCCCAGGATCTGGGAAGGAAGCTGTGGAGGGAGGCAGGGGCTGGCACGGAGGGTGCTGGGATGCTCTGGCCACGCCACTCTTGGGGTCTCGTGATGCTGTGGGGTCTGGAGGTTTCTCTGATGGTTGGGACAGCCCCGGGGGGCAGCACCGGGCCCTGGGATGGCTCGGCTGGGGCTGGCACTTGCCTCCATCGGAAGGGCAGTGGTGTCACCTCGGAGCTGGCACTGCAGCGGGCAGTGAGGGCACTGTGGACATGCTGGGAGGGCACCCAGGGCACAGCCCCTGCCCCCAGCCCGGGGTGTGCAGCACCAGCCCCCTCAAGCCTGGCTCTCCATCCTGGGCTGTGCTGCTTCCTCCAGTTCCTCCGGTTTTCACAGCCCATTTTGCTGGCAAATTTTATTTTCCTGGCTCTCCACACAGAGAAACTGAGGCCAGAGGCAAAACCCCGGGCCTGCAGTTGGGCACCTCTGGATGCAACAGGGTTTTTTTGGTAGGTGAGGAAGAGGAGGAGGGTTTGCCCCAGCCCCCAGTGACTTCTCGACCGCTCACGTGGAGACAAAGCATGTCCTGGAAGGCTGGTGGCACACCGCTGCAGCGCTGCTCGCCTCACCTGCCGCTGTCACGGGAGCGTGGAGATGGCTGAGACAGCGCAGTCGGGAGGGATTAACATCACCCGGCTGCCGGGAGCCGCGGGCAAGGCTCCCTCGGGCCGGCCTGGCTCCGGCTGGGAAGAGCAGGCACCCACTCAACTTGAAAAACTGCCTGGGAGAGACGGGCCCCCTCCCCTGCCCCGCCGCGCCGAGCCCGCGGCTGCAGCCGGGCCCGGGGGGGCGAGCTCGGGGCGCTGGGCGAGCTCGGGGCGCTGGGAGGCCCCCAGCATCGCTCCCGCCCCTCCTCAGCCACCGCCGGCTCCTTTCGCTGCTCCTCTGCAGCTTTTGAAAGCCGAGAAGAAGAAAAGAAAAGGCTTGAAAAGCGCTTTGAAAAGCAGGGCAGGGAGAAGCGCCCGAGCTCCCGGCAGCCCCGTCCCCTCCTCCTGCTGCCGGCTTTGTCTGCCCGCTCTGCCGAGCCACGGGGGGCTCTCCCTGAGCCCCAGCGCTGGGGATCACCGTCCGGACACCCCAGGGTGCCAGAACAAAGCGCCGCCCCCACAGCCCCCCCAGGGCCCTCCAGCCCCGGGGCCCAGCGCTGGCTGCTGCTCCCCAGCTCCCCCACAGACACCCACCCACAGCCAGGGGGTTCAGCCCCTCCCCACACCCTCCAGCCAGGGCTGAGCCAGAAATCCTGGCAGGAATCTGTGCCCTCTCCCCGCTGGCACCTGGCCCAGGTGGGCACCGGGACAAGGTTCTCCCTGCAGCCCCTCACCTTTCCCAGCTGGAAGCCCCTCCTGGCCAGCAGTGCCAGGAATGGGCTCCCCTGCACTGCTGCAGCCCCCCCGGCCTCCCCCAGCACAGCTGCCTTTCCAGCCGGGAACTGGGGGGGGTTCAAAGCCCCTTCCAAGCCAAACCATTCCGTGAGCCCACCTGGAGCGTGGCCCCTGCCCCGGCGCAGGGGGGGCCCGGGGACAGCGTGGGACAGGGGACACAGACCTGGCTCCATCCTCCGCCGCTCTCCTCTCCTGCCTCCCCCTGCTCCGGGGCTCTGAGGATGCGCCCAGCGAGTCCTGCCTGACCCCCGGCGTGGCAGGAGGGGCTGTCCCTGTCCCCAAGGCAAGGGAAAGGTGGGGACGTGACACACTTGGCTCTGTCCCAGGAGCTGGCAGGGAACCAGAGATATCTGAAGGACAGGGAGAGCCCAGGCTGCCAGGCTGCCCCTAAGATAAATAAATTAAAGTAAATCACAGATCTCAGCCCGGCTTTATCCGTCACAACCCTCGTTTTTGGCACATCAGCATCTCCCCGTCACACCTGGAGCAGGGAGCAGCTCCTGCTCCAGCACTGCCCCATCAACATCTGGGGGTGCCTCAGCTGCCCCGTGCCCCCCTTGGCTCTGCCGGCCCCGACAGCGAGCGCTGCTCTGCCCTTGGGAAATCCTCGAGCCGCGGAGCAGCGCTCGGAGAAACGTCAAGGCCGCTCTGCTGCTCGGGGAGTGATCGGCGCTGACAGCTCACCCCGCCTGGCCGCGGCACAGCGCCGGGAACGGCCACGGCCGGCCCCGCCTGCCCGGAGGGAATTTGGGGAGAGGAGGCCGCGCTCAGCGTCCTCCCCTGCGAGCCTGGTTGGTTCCAGTCCTGTTCCGTGGGGAAACTGAGGCAACGCAGCTGAGCAAGAGCTCTCACCGGCGCCGCCGGCACTCAGCCCCTCCCGGCCGTGCCCGAAGTGGGCTCTGTGCCCTGCCCAGCACCCCTGGGAGCAGAGGGATGTGCTCTGCTGCGGTGGGGTGCGGGATCTCCCCCTTTCCTCGGGCGCTGCATCCCTCAGCCGCGGGAAAGCACCGGCGGCGTCACCTCCCACCCCTCCGGTCCTCCGGCAGCCGGGGCCGAGCCGGGCGGGGCAGGAGCGGGGCCTGGGCAGCAAATCCTCGGGGGCGGGCTGCAGGACCTGCGGCGCCCTGCTCCCCGCGGGAATCGTGTCTGGGGAACTCGGTGCTCACCGCTGGCACAGCCCTCGCAGGAGGGACCAGCCCTCAGCCAGGGACCAGCCCAGATTCCAGGAGCACCTCTGGCCCAGGGAACGTCCCCTGCACCGTGGCATCCCTGGCACAAGGAGCATTCCCTGCCCTGGGAACTCCCCGGTGCTGCTCGACTCCCCAGACCGGCCCTGCCCCGTGTCCCTGCCCCGCTGGGAGGAGGGTCCCTCTTGCACAAGCTGGGACGCCGGAGCTGCAGCTGGGCTGCACAGGAGGAGCAGGATTTGTCCAGCCAGGCTCGGATTCCCCTCTGTGCCACGCCACCGTCCCCACGAGTGGGGCTCGGGGCTCCCCGTGCTACCCGGGGGGGGACGGGCACCCCTGGGTGCTGCCTTGGGTCAGAGAGCACCCACCAGCAATGCCTGCTGCTCTGGGGACACGGAGAGCAGTGCGGGTGACTGGCCCAGCAGCAAGGCCACCACTGCAGCCCAGTTCTCCCAGTGCAAGGGGGAGCTGCAGGGACCAGTCCCCAAATGCAGCACTGCACAACGCTGCCCTTGCCCACAGCAGGGTGAGGGTCCCAGGGGCTCCCAGGGGCTGTGACAGGGACTGTGCAGCCCCCTCGGCCCTGGCATGGCCCTGGCAGCCCCTGGCAGCTCCTGGCAGCTCCTGGCATGACCCTGGCAGCCCCTGGCATGGCTCTGGCAGCCCCTGGCACGCCCCTGGCACGCCCCTGGCACGGCCCTGGCAGCCCCTGGCACGGCCCTGGCAGCCCCTGGCACAGCCCTGGCAGCCCCTGGCACGGCCCTGGCACCGTCAGCAGCCGAGCCCTCCCCACCCCCAGCCCCTGCCGGGGACAGGTGATGAAACCTGAACGCCTCACCTGGATTTTCCTGCCAGGCCTGAAGGGCAGAGCAGGAGAGGGCGGCTGTGAGGCAGCCCAGAGACAGCCCCCGTACCAGGGCTGCTGCTGGCAGTGCCCAGGGGCACTGGGATCTCCTGTCCCCGCAGCTCCAGACCCCACTGCCGTGGGGACACGCAGGACACGGCCCCCTGCACCCTTCTGGGCTGCACCCAGCACCTCTGGCACCCCGTGCCCAGGCCCTTCCCTGGTGCCACAGGGCTGCCACCAGCCCGGTGTGGCAGCAGGACACAGGGACGCGGCTCCTTGGCCCTTTCTGTGGCAGAGCAAGGTGACAGAGAGGGGACACCGCTGTCCTCAGGCTGTTTATTGGCATCTCCCTCGGCTCAGCCCGGGTGCTGCAGCCCCGCCGGGCTGGTGCTGCCTCCCCCATAGGCACTGCGGGGGCTGTGCTGTGCAGACACCCCCAAAACCGCCACGGACCCCCCCGGGCATCAACACCCCCAAAGGCCCTCAGGCCTCTGCACAAAACCCCATTAGACAGCCCCAAACCACCAGAAGTGCCGAGGGGAGGCTCCAGTCGCCTCATCTGAGTCACCCAGAGCCCCCGAGGTGCAAAATCGGGGGGGATGAGCACCACGTGCACCCCTGGGGGCTCCCCCGGGGGGCTGTGCTGGGCCAGGCACAAAGGAGGGCAGGAATGAGCAGTCCCAGGCCCCTTCCCCCTTCTCCCCAAGGCTCTGGGGGTGCAGGCCGGGGGGGTTCATGTCCAGGGGTTTGTGAGCTCAGCAGAGCTCCTCTCGCCCTCAGCAGCTGGGGGTCTGCGTGTCACCGCCTGTCCCCACGTCCTGGGGGAGCCACCAGTGGAGGGGCTGGGCTTTGGCACAGCAGGAGCCCCTTCCCCAGCCCCCAGCCCGCACTGGAGAGCAGCAGCAAGTCCGGGGCAGCCCCCATGGGTGCCGAGGGCGGTGTGGGTGCCCCCCGAGCCCCCCCAGCCCGAGGAGTCCGTGACACAGAGGCTTTGGCCAAGGAGGGGCCCGGCTTTGCTCCCCAGCCCCAGGGACGGCCCCTGGCATCCAGCTCCTGCCGAGAGAGCAGAAAACCCCGGGGCTGCTCCCCTTCCTCCTCCTCCTCCTCTTCTCCCTCTCGCTGCTTTTTCTTCTCTTAACTTCTTGGGGCTGTTCTTTTTCTCCTTTTTTTTTTTTTTCCTTTTTTTTTTTTTTTTTTTTTCTTCCTAATTTCTTCCCCCCTCGCCTGTTTTTTGTGGGGTTTTTTTTCTTCTTCTCTTTAAATATCAAACGAAAGAGGAGAAGCCAGCGATGGGGGCTCTGGAGCCGGGGGCCAGGCTGCTGGGCGGGCGGTACAGGGTCCCGGGCTGGCTGCTGGGGGCGTTGCCGGGGGTCTGGGGGGTGGGAGTCCTGCTGGCTTTGGGGCGGAACAGGCTGCCCTGCTGCGTGGAGGTGCTGTTGGAGAGGGGGGTGTGGTCGGGCTCTCCCGAGTCGCTCTCGGTGTAGCTGTAGGCCTGTGCCCGGGAGATGCCCTTCTGCTGCCGCCGCCAGGAGTTGTAGTAGGTGGGGTCGCTGATGTAGTGGTTGACAAAGGAATGCGCCTTCTGGTGCCCCGGCTCCACCTCGTACTCGCTGTCACTGCCCTGAAAAACAGCACGGGGCCATGGGGGCGTCACCCAGCAGCCCCAAAATCCCGCAGGGCCGGGCTCTGCTCCCCGCCACGGGGGGAGAGGGAACGGCCCCAGGCTGTACCGGGGGAGTGGGGGACACCAGGAGGGATTTCCACACGGAAAGGGGGGGTCAGGCACTGGCAGGGCTGCCCAGGGAGGTTTGGGGAGCCTGCAGGTGTCCAGGCGAGGCCTGGATGTGTCACCCAGAGCTCTGGGCAGGGGACAAGGTGGGGACCGGGCAGAGCTGGCACTCGGTGATCTCAGAGGTCCTTTCCAGCCTAAATGATGCTGTGATTTCCAGGGCTTTCCTGGGGCTTTCCGGGTGCTCTTTTGGGAATGCTGGCCAGCACATCCCCAAAGTATTTAAAGGCTGGGACGGCCTCAGCATCGCTGGGGGGTTTCTGCCTCTCGCTAAAACAAAATAAAACCTCATACAAAAGGTTCCCGAGCGCTGCCGGGGCCGCGATGCCCCCGGGCTGGCGGGGAAGCTGTTTTTGGGCTCTGCCGGTAATTGGATTCAGCTTCTCCGGCGGCGCACAAAGGGCCCATTGAGGGCGGTGGGAACTGCCCCGCGCCAGCGCCAGCTCCCGCGGCTCTTCACAGCTCCTCAAAAGCCACTCGAGCCCCGCTCGGGCCGCGGCGAGAGGAGCCGGCATCTGCCAAGGGAACAGCCGGGGCGGGCAGCGGCGGGGGGGCCCCCGGGCACGGTCCCCTCCGGCTCGGGGACAGCCCGGGGGTGTCCTTTCCCTGGGTGGCAGCCCCTCAGGAGCCAATCTGGGGGTGACGGTCCCGAGGTCCCCCTGGGGCTCCGCGCTCCTGCCCGGCCACAGCTGCCCGTGGCCCGGGGACAAGACAAAGGTGGCATTTTGTGGAGCTGGCAGAGCTGCTGGCATTGCCACCAGCGACCAGGCACAGCCCCCAGCCCTGCTGACCTCCCGTGTCCCCTGTGCCCTGTGGCCCCCACAGTGTCACAGCCCCAGCACAGGGCCACCTCTGTGTCCCCTGTGGCCCCCACAGTGTCACAGCCCCAGCACAGGGCCACCTCCCGTGTCCCCTGTGTCCTCTGTGTCCCCTGCAGTGTCACAGCCCCAGCACAGGCCACCTCCCGTGTCCCCTGTGTCCCCCGCAGTGTCACAGCCCCAGCACAGGCCACCTCTGTGTCCCCGGTGGCCCCCGCAGTGTCCCCCCCGGGCCGGGGGCTGTCCCGGCCGCGCTCGGTGCTCGGAGCCGCAGGGATGCAGCCGCTGCCTCGGGGCCGGGCCGGGGCAGCAGCAGCAGCTCCCAAAGGCGCCCCGGGAGTGCAGAGGAAGGGCTGAGGCTCCGGGGGGGCTCCGGGGGGGCTCCCCCCCCAGGTTGCAGTCCCCGTGCGCAGCCCCGGGGGTCACCTGCGAGTCGGAGACCTCGGAGGGTTTCTCGGTCAGGCTGCTGCTCTCGGCGGGGATCAGGTCGTTGTACTTGGTCACGTCCTCGTCCGAGTAGTGCAGGCTGCCGGGGCTGGGCCGGGGCGGGGACCTGGGCAAGGCAGGGCGGGTGTCCCCTCTGTGTCCCCCCTGCCTTGGGGACAAGCCCAGCGCACCCAGGGGGGGCTCAGGGACCGCCCCTCAGCCGTGCCCACCCCCTCCCACAGAACCCCCATCCCAGGGATTTTGGGGGGACACTGGGCAGGTCAGGGTCACCCCCTCGGGATCCAACCCTCCCCACCCCGTGAGGGAGCAGGGGTGGACACAGCGCCCAAAAATGCTCCCCGTGCCCGGGGAGGGGGCTGCGGCAGGGGGTCCCTACCGGGTGTAGATGCCGTTCTTCCGGCAGAAGGAATTCTTGACCGACAGGCGGCGGTTGTTGAGCTCCAGGGCGGGGAAGCTGCCCTCATCCAGGCTCACCATCTCCCCGTGGCTCAGGGCGGCCGCCTTGGAGCTGTTCCCTGGGGGATGGGATGCTCAGCCTCCCCCAGCCCCTCACAGCACGGCGAGGGGGGGCTGCACAGGGGGCTGGGGGGGGATTGTGCCGCTTCCAGAGTCACCACGGCCTGGGGACAGCCGGGAGGTGCCAGCCGTGCCCTGGCCCAGCCCCTGCCCTGCCCCGGTGCCCCCAGCTCCCCACCCCGGGCTGTTTGCTTAGCGAGGAGGGCTGGATTTTCCTGGATTTTCCCCACAATTTGAGCCCTTGACAGAGCTAAGAAAACAGAGCCGTGTTTGGCTAATCCCGGTGACCTCTGCGAGCCCCCGGGGCTGCCCTGCCTCCGCAGCTGTCTGGGGGACAAGTCCTTTATTTCATCGGGAGCTCCCAGCGCTCTCCGGGAAGCCGCAGCGTCGGCATGGGGCGGCACCGGGGCTCTGGAGGCGGGCACAAGGGAGGCTCCCGCCGCTCCCCCCAGACTCCAAAGACAAGGAGAGACCCCCAGGAGGCTCCCAGGGGAGCAGGAGGGTCCTGTCCCCACCCACCAGGCTCCCTCACTCACCTGAGTCCGACTTCTTGGAGTACTTCTTGCTCTGCCCGCGGATGATGAGCACGAAGACGAGGAGGAGGATGAAGATGAGCCCCACCAGGGCAATGACCACCAGGAACCACCACTCCTCGTAGAACGGGTTGGTTTTCTGGGCTGGGGCACAGCAGGGAGGGTCAGAGAGGGACAGGGGACAGCCAGCCTGGGTGGGGACAGCCCTCTGCAGAGCACAGGGTCACTGGGGGGCTCTGAGAGGCCTGCATGCACGGGAAGGGAGAGGGCTGGATTTGGGGGTGCTGGCAGGGGGGTTTGGGACCCTGTAGGAGCCAGGAGTGGGGTTCAGTGAGCAGCACCCTCTGGCTCAGGGGGACAGAATCCCCCAGGAACACACCTGACACGGAGGGGGAGGGCGTGCTGGGGGTCCCGTAGCCGTAGTCGTTCACGGCAATGACACGGAAGTCGTAGCTGACCCCCTGCTTGAGGATGTCCATGCTGAAGGTGTAGGAGGTCACCTCCTTGGGGATGTCCTTGATGAGGATGTCCCAGAGCCCCTCGTCTGGAAGAGACGGCGGGGCTGGCAGGGGAGGGCTGGCTCTGCAGGGCACCCCAGGGCACGGGGGGATGTCCCTCTGCCCCCCCGGCCTCCAGTGCTGCCCTTCCCATCAGCACCTCTTGATGCCTTCAGTTTAACTTCCACATTTTCCACATTCTGCAATGCACTGGTGCATAACTCTGAGCTTCATACAGAGTGTGAGCAAGTTCTCCTCACAGCTTAGACAGAACAATCCTTTTCCAGCCCCAGAACCAAGGACACCTCTGCAGCTTCAGGCCCAAAAGGTGCAAAGAGCAAACTGGGGAGAGCAAACTGGGGAGATGGGACTGCATCACCTGAAGCTGTAATTGGACAATTTACCCCAATGTGGAAATGGACCAAAACCTAGAAAAGTGTGAAAACTCATGACCAGGTGTCCATCTTGGTGTAGCCTTGACCAGGCTCTTGCACTGCCCAAGGTGCATCCTCTGAAGGCCTTTTAATAAATCCCCACTTTATTCCTTCAGCTCTGCCCAGCCTGTGTTTTGGGAAGCCTCTCACAGCATCACACTCAGCAGCGTTTTCCTCAGGGATCAGCCCACGGACAACCCCCCCAGACACCGGGCCCTAATGCCCAGCCCAGGGCAGCACTCCCTGCCTCAGTTTCCCCTCCCTGACCCCCGAGGTGGGGATGGGGGCGGCGGTACCTGAGGGCCGGGCCTCGATGACGTATCTGGTGATGGGCCCCTGGCCGGGGTCCCCGCTGGACCAGTGGATGGTGATGGCCGAGCCATAGCGGGAGATGAAGGGCTCTCCGGGGGGCCCGGGGGCACCTGGCACCAGAGCACAGCCTGAGGCAGGGGCACAAACCGGCACAGGGCCCTGCCAGCCCCACCTCGTCCCCTCCCTCGCCCCTCGTGCCCCCCCGTGTGCCCCGCACCTTCCCCAGGCCCCGTGGTGATGTTGGCCTCCACGTCGGGCCCGTAGGCGAAGGTTCTGGCGCGGATTCGGAAGCGGTAGGTGACGCCCTCGGCCAGGTCCTTGACCTTCATCCACAGCGGGCTGTTCCCCTTCACGTCCACCGTCACGATCTTGCTGACGCCTGCGGGGACAGAGGCTGAGCCGGGTCCACCCCCGAGCCCTGCCCGCCCCCCGGCCCTGCCCTGCCCGCCCCCCGGCCCTGCCCTGCCCGCCCCCCGGCCCTGCCCTCACCATCCACGGGCGAGCAGGGCTCGTAGACCAGCCGGTAGCCCTCGAGGACGCCGTTGGGCAGCGCTGGTGGCTCCCAGGACACGTTGACCGACGTGGTGGTCAGCTCGCTGAAGCGGATGGAGCCGGGAGCGCTGGGGGCTGTGAGGGGACAGGGTGGCAGGGCCAGCTCAGCGCTCCGGGGGACATCCCCAGCCCCTCTCTTGCCTCCCCCCCAATGCTGATCACCCCTCACAGCCCCTGGGCCCATCCCTGCTGCAGCAAAGACTCCACACGGGTAGGAGTCTCCTGCTCCTTGTGTCTCCTTCATCCTTCTCAAGCCTCAGCCTGAACATTCACCTCCGGGTGCCCCCACCCCACAAACCCAGGTGAGCCCAGGGATGTTCTGCTCGGGCTGAGGGGGAACCCCTGGAGCCGGGGCCGTGCAGACACCCCCCCCAGGTGCAGGAGGGTGCCGGGGGAGCCGTGCCGCGGGCCCCACCTGCCTGCTGCGTCCGCGCCTTCACGGGGGCGCTGCGGGGCCCGTCCCCCGCGGCGTTGAAGGCGGCCACGCTGACCCAGTAGGAGGTGTAGCCCGTCAGGTTCTTCAGCTTCACCCCGCTCTCGGGCAGGAACAGCGTCCTGACCCGCGCGCTCTCGTTCTGCCGCCGCTCCTCCCAGAAGTGGATCTGCGGGGTGGGAGTCGGGAGCGCGCTGAGGCGCGGGTCCAGCCCAGCCCGCCCTCCCTGAGCCCTTGGCCGGGCTCCAGCCTCCCTGCCCCGGCTCCTGAGCCCCGGTCCGGAGGGAACGGACAGCCTCTGCTCCCGGAGGGCTCCAGGCTGAGCTGGGCGTCAGACACGGCTCACATCCCCAGGCTGTGCTGCCATCACCCTGTCTGACTCCCGAGGGACGGGGACAAGCGGGAGGAGCCACAAGGGATGGGGACCAGAAAGTGTCTGGAGCACGGGGCTGGGTACCCCGGCCGCATCCTAATGCATCCCAACAGCACCCCGGCCACATCCTAATGCATCCCAACAGCACCCCAGCTCTGTCCCGGGGCATCCCGAGACATCCCAGCTTTATCCCGGGGCATCCCGACACACCCCAGCTCTGTCCCGGGACATCCCGAGACATCCCAGCTTTATCCCGGGGCATCCTGACACACCCCAGCTCTGTCCCGGGACATCCCGGCTGTATCCCGACACATCCCTGCTCTCCCCGCTGCATCCCGGTGCATCCCGGCCGCATTCCAGGGCCGACGGCGCCATCTGCTGCCCCGGCGCCGCTCGGCACCGGGATGGGACGCCCGGGATCTCCTCGGGACCCCCAGCACGATCCCAGAACCCCTTCCCCGAAAGCTCTGACAGCGGCACCCCCAGTGCCACCCACCCTGTGCCCCCCAGGGGTTCAGCACCTCCCCAGAGCCCCCCGGCCCCCCGGGGGCAGGCGGTACCTTGTAGCCCTGAATGTCCCCGTTCTGGCTCTCGACCGGGGGCGGCTCCCAGGTGACATCCAGCTGGGTGGCGGTGGCCGCCTGCACGGCCACATTCAGCGGCGCTGCGGTGGGCACTGCGCCGAGGGAGGGGACAGCGTCACCGCACTCATTCGGGGGACCCAGGAGGGCCGAGCCCCCCGTCCTGCAGCCCCCCAGCAGAGGCTCCCCTGCCGGGACTCACCCGCCTCCCCCACGAACACCTCCTGGGGGGGGCTGGGGGGCCCCTCCCCCACGGCGTTGTAGACGCTCATCCGGATCTCGTAGCGCCGGTGCTTGCTCAGGTCTGGGGGACAAAGGGTGAGCGGGACCCTCCCCACGAGGGGGCAGCCCCGGGGGGCCTGGCAGAGCCCCCCTCGTTGGGGAGGAGGGGGTGTCCCCAGGCAGCTCGCCCTGCAGTGCAGGGACACACAGGGGTGGCAGTGGGGGACACCCAGAGGGAGGTGGGGGACACAAGGGGTGGTGACTTACTGTCCAGCTCGTACTGGGTGAGGGACACCTCGCTGAGGTTGTGCACGGCGTAGACGGCTGGGCAGGAGAGCAGCAGGGGGTTAGTGCAGGGCAGGGGTGGGCTCCTGCCTCTGAGCCCCCACCCCAGCGCAGCCCCCACCCCGGGGCTCCCCTGCAAGGGCCCGGGCACCCCTGGGTGCCCACGGGGCTGCCACAGCACCGAGAAGCCTTTCCATCCTCCAGCCCCATCCCCTGAGTGCCAGCAGCCGTGTTTGTGCACCGGGGTCTCCACAGAGGACGGGGCCAGGTCCTGTCTTGTGCTCTGCCCCTGCCACTCGTGTCCCTGCTGTCCCCAGAGCGGATGTGGCCCTGCTCCCTGCGGGCCTGAGGGCAGCAGCACACCTGGGCACGTGGCAGGATGTCACACAGCCCGTGTCAGGCGCAGACGCCCGTGCTCTGCTCAGATTTGTGGACACCACAGGGCCACAGCGGGACAGAGCCAGTGACAACACAAAAGAATGTGAGGGACACAGCGCTGGTGGCACGAGGGAGCTGGTGACAGCTCCAGGGGGCACAGCCTGACCCTGGCACCTGGGAGATGCCGTGGGGCACTGCTCAGAGCCCAGGGGGGGTGGGGCAGGGGGCACTCACGGGTGAGCTCGGCCCAGCCGGCGCCGGGGTGGCCGCGCAGGGCGAAGCCCCTCAGGCCGTCGTGGGGCAGCTCCCGGTAGCGCAGGCGGAACCCCAGCAGGATGCCATTGATGGTGTCCTCAGCCGGGGGCTGCAGGGGAGGGAGGGAGGCACTGAGAGGCTGCTCTGACCCACGGCTCCCAGCACCCCGAGGTGCCACCTCCCGGGGCGGGGCGGAGGGGACGGTACCTGCCAGCGGATCAGCACCGACGTGGTGGTGTGGGGGGTGATGGAGAGGATGGTGGGAGCCTCCTCGGGGGCTGTGGGGGAGAAGGGGGTGGTGAGGCTGCGGAGGTGCCCAGGGCGAAGCAGGAATGCCCTTGGGCACGGGGGTGCCCGCTGTGCCCGCCCCAGGAGGTGCTGACCCGCCTGCAGGGTGGTGAGCGACTCCGACTCCTCGCTGTACTCGCTGTCCCCGATGTCGTTGGTCGCCTTCACACGGAACTTGTAGGAGGTGAAGGGTTTCAGCCTGCAGGAAGCGGAGCGGGATGGGGGCGGGGCAGCCAGCGGGTCACCGCCCCCCCTCCCACCGGGCCATCGCTCCCCAGCGCTTCCCACGAGATGGGGAAACTGAGGCACGGGAACCCACCCTCAACATCATCACCCACCATGTCCCCAGCCCCTGGGCACGGGGAACCCACCCGAAACATCATCCCCCACCGTGTCCCCAGCCCCTGGGCACGGGGAACCCACCCTCAGCATCATGCCCCACAGTGTCCCCAGCCCCTCACCTGTCCACGACGAAGGCGGTGGCGTTGTGGCTGGCGGGGGCGGAGTGCAGAGCCCACTCCCCGGCGGGCAGCTCCCGGCTCTGCACGGTGTAGTAGCGCACGGGGGAGAGGCCGTCGCTGCCCGGCTCCCAGGACAGCAGCACGCTCCGCGCCCGCACCTCCTCCTGCTGCGCCAGCGGCTTCCCGGGGGGCTGCGGCCGGGCTGGGGGAGGCGAGGGGCTGGGAGCACTGCGGGGGCACCGCCGGCCGTCCCTGCCAGCCGGGGCCCCCCATCGTTACCTCTCTTCTCGGTGGTGACCACCAGGGCTTCGGCCGCCTCGCCCCAGCCCTTGCGGGTCTGCGCCGTGACGCGGAACAGGTAGGTGGCCTCGGGCTGGAGGCCGGTGGCCGTGAACTGCCGGGCGCCGGCTTCCAGCACCTCCACGGCGGCCGCGGTCACCGCCGAGGTGTTGAGGCGGTGGCTGACCTGGTAGGCTGCGGGGAGGGAGCGCAGAGGTGGCGCTGGGGAGGGGACACCAGCCTGGGCCCCTCCCCGCGCCGCCCCCTCCATCCCGACCTCTTCACAGGGAGCTCGCA
This sequence comes from Cettia cetti, assembly GCA_013401135.1. Taxonomy (NCBI): domain Eukaryota; kingdom Metazoa; phylum Chordata; class Aves; order Passeriformes; family Sylviidae; genus Cettia; species Cettia cetti. The sequence goes on along the minus strand of VZUI01048770.1, from coordinate 1,537 downwards.
CCCAGCTCGGGACCAACATCCGAGCAGGGAACTTCACCCCCGAGGGCTCCGGGGTGCTCAGGGGATCCCAGGGAGCCGCTCCCCGCCTCCCCGCGCCAATCCCTGCTCCACAGGATCCCCCTGCGCGGCATCCCAGCACGGCTGGCCCGGGATGCTCCCGCCTACCCAGGATGACGCCGTTGGGTGCTGCCGGCGGCTGCCAGATGAGCCGCACCAAGGTGGTCCTCACTTCAGGAAAGAGGAGCCCCACGGGGGGCCCGGGCACTGCAGGGAGAGACTGGAGTCACTGGGGAGTGGGGAGAAGTGCCAGGTCCCATCCCCTGGGACTGGGAGCCCTGGGGGTCCCCATCAGGGGGAGAGGGATCGCCCCAGAGAAGGAGGAAAAATGGGATTAGGCACCCAGGGGACCCCCCGCCCACCCAGGGGCTGTCACCCACCGTCATCCAGTGTCCTCTCGAGGACAGGGGGCCGGCTGGGGACACCGTCGCCCATCCTGGTGAAGGCCAGCACCCGCAGCTCGTACAGGGTGTACTTGGCCAGCCCGCTGAGCTGCGCGCTGCGGGAGGCGTTGCCCTCTGCCAGCCAGAGCTGGGCAGGCGCCTCCGAGCCCTTCTGCTTGTACAGCACCTGCAACACGGCCCCCGTGACAGCCTGGCACCAGGGGGGCACAGCTGGCACCCCGCAGGGCGATTCCCCCGGGGAAAGCCGCGCCGCCCGCGGGCAGAGCTCACCTTGTAGCCCAGGAGGAGCCCATTGCAGTCAGCCTCGGGAATGTCACCCCAGCGCACCAGCAGGCTGCTGGAGGAGGTGGCCGCCGCCGACACATTGCTGGGGCCGGAGGAGGGCACTGCAGGGGACAACGGGGAGGCTCAGCGGCCGGGCTGGCCGAGGAGGGTGCCCGGCGCCCAGGTGGGCAGCGGTACCTGACTCCCGGGTGCGTCCCAGCACCGGGGCGCTCCAGGGCCCCGAGCTGATGGCGTTGAAGGCCTGGACCTGCACCCGGTACTCCGTCCATTCCTCCAGGTCCTCGAGGGTGAATTCCCGCTCCACGCGGTCCCGGATCACGTGCAGCGCCGGCTGCCCCCGCCCGTCCGCCCGCGCGTACCGGATCCTGTACCCCACCGAGTCGGGGTTCCCGTTGTACTCCTGCTCCAGGAGGGGCTGGCAGGGACAGGCAGCGTCACTCCCGATGTCCCACAGCCCCCCAGCTCCACCCCACCACAGCCCATGCAGGCACAGACACCCCCCCGCCCCAGGGCCGCCCCTCACCATCCAGCGCAGCCACAGGCTGGTCTCGCTGGCCGTCCTCAGGGTGACGTTGGCAGGGGCCATGTCCGGGGGGGCTTGGAGGGTCTGGATCCTCCGGGAGGGCAGGCTGGGGGGGCTGGTGCCCACGATGTTCACCTGGCGCATGCGGAAACTGAGAGAGGACAGGGGGGTCACAGTGGGGGACAGGAGGGCTCCAGCCCTGGGGAGCACAATGGGGGGGTCACAGTGGGGGACAGGAGGGCTCTGGTCCTGGGGAGGACGAGGGGGG
>VZUI01048767.1:0-55229 GCA_013401135.1 Cettia cetti | reverse complement strand
GCGCGTGAGGGAGAGAGGCGGGAAAGGGGGGGAGGGGCCGCCCCCTCAGGGCCGTGAGGGGCGGGGCCAAGCCCTGCCCAGCCTCATTAGCGCGGTAATTAGCGCCGGCGGGGGGGGTTCGCTGGGTAATTCTTTAATTAACCCCTTCAGGGCCGGGGTTCCCCCCCCCGGGGCTGGAGCGCTCCTGGGGGCGTGGCTAGCGCTGTTAATTAGCGGCTCATTAAGCTCCGGATTGGATTAACCCCTGCGGGGGCGGGGTTGACCCTCTGGGGGGCGTGGCCTAAGCCTGATTAACTCCCGGGGTTAATTACCCCCCGGGGCGCGTGGCTGCGCCTAATTAACCGCGCTGGCGCCCCTCATTTGCATAATCAACTCCCCAGGGGGCGTGGCTAATCGTTAATCAGCTAATTAACGCCTTTTGGAGTAAATAGATTCATGGGGGCGGGGTTAATCCCACGTGGGCGTGGCCAGCCCGCGCTGGGGGGGCCCTGAACGCCTTCAAGGCTTTCATTTAATTTAATTTGATTTAATTAAGGGTTAATTACCCAGGGGGGGCTGCTCCAATCCCCACATTTCTCTTTCCCAGCAGGTTTGGCCAATCCCGGCTTCTCCCTTTAAACTTTGCAGCCACGACCCCTTGGGGCGGGGGAAAATTTACCTTTTTTTTATTTTTTTTCCCCCCCCAAAAAAATGGTTTTTTTTCTTTTTCCTCGCTCCCAATTTCGGGGCTGAGTCCCCAAATTCCAACTTTCCCTCTGAATTCCGGGGGTGTCGCAGTGATCCTGGGGCAGCGCCGCCCCAAATCCCTCCTTTCCTCCCCAAAATTGAACATTTCCTGTCATTTAAAGGGATTTTCTCCCAGTTTCGTTCTCAGCTCCCTCCTTTTCCCCAATAAAATGCAAATTTTCTGTGGTTTAAGGGATTTTCTCCCAGTTTCGTGCTCAGCTCCCTCCTTTTCCCCAAAAAACTGCAAATTTTCTGTGGTTTAAAGAGATTTTCTCCCAGTTTCGTGCTCACCTCCCTCCTTTTCCTAAAAAACTGCAAATTTCCTGTGGTTTAAAGGGATTTTCTCCCAGTTTTGTGCTCAGCTCCCTCCTTTTCCCCAATAAAATGCAAATTTCCTGTCATTTAAAGGGATTTTCTCCCAGTTTTGTGCTCAGTTCCCTCCTTTCCCCCAAAAAACTGCAAATTTTCTGTGGTTTAAGGGATTTTCTCCCAGTTTTGTGCTCAGCTCTCTCCTTTTCCTAAAAAACTGCAAATTTCCTGTGGTTTCAAGGGATTTTCTCCCAGTTTTGTGGCCAGCTCCCCGAATTCCGCCATCCCCCCCAAATCCCCCCAGATTCCCCATTTTCCCCGCTCTAACTCCCAATTTCCCACTTTTACCCCGAATAAATTCATTTTTCAAGGGCAAAGCTGAACTTTCAGGACTCCAAACTTCAATTTTTTATTTATTTTTTTTTTCACCGAATTCTCCCGTTTTTTCCCCTCAAGTTTCGTGGTGGGGGCGGGGCTGGGCGGGGGGCGCGGGCGGCGGCCGCGGGGGGCTCCGAGCACTCTCCGCCCTCCCTCGCTGGTCGCGTTGGGTGTTTACACTTCGAGGCTGAGGCTGAGGCACTCATCGGATGAGTCGCGATGAGATTTTATAAGGCCGTTCCATTTCAAATGGATATCTTAAAATTGTGGAGTGGAAGCGTTTAGGTGTTAAATAAACACGCGGGTCTCGTGTCTGGGCTGGAGACAACCGGCTGAAGGTTGGGTGATGCTCATCAGGATCCCATTCACATCGGAACTCGGCTGTGAGAATGCAAATGAATGAGAAATAGTGATGGCACAGATGCAAAGTAATGCAGATAAGGGATCGTGCTTTGAGTAATTACAACAAAAAGCACAATTAAGTTTCTAGAGGCTAAATTAAACCGAGTTCGTCATCCTTTCGGGAGGCATCTATCTTTCTTTGGGTTAAAAAGAAATCCTTACATTTAAAACTTGGACATGCTAATTAGAATAGTATTTTTAGGCAAAGCTGCTTTTCATGAACCTGTGTGCGTGTTCTTTTCCCGCTTAGTAAGGTATAAACTTTCAATCCTGATAAATATATAGATGTCCTGCCAACATGGAGAGAAAACAGCTGGGCTTGTGCTTTAAATGTTATGATGTATTTTAGAGTAGCGACAATGAAGCAGGACACAGCAGTTTCGGATTTTTTTGTTGTTGTTTGGTTTTTTTTTTGTTTTCTCCATGTCTTTATGTATTTTCGGTGTAATTAGGAACCAGATAAGGAACTTTTTCAGCGGGGGAAGTTTATAACTTCCTGGTACTAGCTAGCTTTTGTCGGTTTTGTTTTTTTTTTTCTTCTTTTAGTTGCCGTTTTGTAATGTAATACGATCGTAAAGAGGAAGTTCACTAGTGTTGTTTGGTCTCTGTTAAAATTTGTGCAGTTTATGGAGCCGTAGGTAGATTACTGCTTTTTCAAATCAAATCATGTTATGTTTCCAGTTGCTTTTGCTTAAACTGGGGTGTGCTGTAACAAAGATTTCACCATCTCTTTGCCAGAGGTGTTGCTGAAGGTTACAAGTGGATAGATTCTTGCTTTTTAGAAATGACAGACTTAGGGCCACCAGGGATTTGTTCAGAGCAGTGACATCAGAGTTAAAGGGCGACGCTTCTCCCATCTGTGTCTTACTGCAGTCACCTCGGGCCGGAGGGTTTCGGGTGATACTTTCACATCTTCCACAAAGACCCACAGCTGCTCTGCTTTCACATGCAAATGTTGATGGAGAGTCTGTTCACCGGGTACTCCTGGCTGTGCAAGAAAATGACAAATTGAGCCGTTCCTCCAGAGCCTGCTTGCTGGGAGCAAAGAAACGAAACAGAACACTTCATCGGGTTGTCACTTTGCTTGGTGGCACTTCCTCCCTCGTGGCACAGGCTTTAAACTTTAAACCATCACAGCTCTCTTGTCATGAACAGGTCTGATGGAAGTCTGTTCTGAGTTTTAGGGATTGTCCTTTTGTTCCTCTTTGTATTGCTCAAAATGTGAGAATAAAACACCCTTAAGTTCTTGAATGAGCATAACTGGCTGAACTCTCCAAGCTGTCACTGCTTCTAACTCTTTTCCTTGCTGAACTTTCAGAGCCGTCATTGCTTTTACCTCTTTTCCTTGCATATATAATTGGGACACTTGATCTCCTATATTCTCTTTAAAATTATTCAGTGTTGCACTCAGGGCAGGAGGGGGGAAAAAAAGCAATTCAATAACAAAAAGAATGACAGGCAGGTTATAATGTGTAGCACAATGTTTCTATTGCTAGCATGTGTATGGGCAATTAGAATTAATTACAAAGACAAATTAAGCTCTTAAGAACTTAGATGAAGGATTAGCTAGATTTTTTTTCTTCCATTTCAAATGCTTTATGAAGTAGTTGTGGGCAGGCAGGTAATAAATACACGTAGCTGTGCATTTCTCTTCCAGAATTAGTGAGAGTTCAGATTTTGGCATATCTCTTATTTGTTTGACAAGCAAAGCAAGACCTGAGGAGGACAGGTCTGTAGTGACTGTGTGGGAGCTAACAGACCTCTGTGTGTGTGTGTGAGAGAGAGATTGTGAAATAGTTAAGCTATGCCACTTTGCAAGCACATTGCTGATTTACAGAAATAGGGAACACTGGACACTTGGCTGCAGAGCGCTGGTAATACCTCTTATTCACACAGACACTTCTGTGTCTTCCCTCTCTATGCAAAACATGATGACACTAATAATCACAGCAGAGATAATAATATGATTCTTGAATAGAGAGAGAGGCAGCCAAGACAAAATGAAGTTTAATGTTTAATCTCTGGAGGCTGCCGCGTCACCGAGCTTTACTTTCCCACAAACACACCTGCTGCTGAGCGGTGGGTTTACCTTCAATGACATTTGTTTCGACCACAGCCCTGTAAAGATCACTGAGCCCAGAGTTTTAGAATAAAGGGCTCTTGAGAGGTGAGAAAATAGCCCTCTCAAGCGAGTATTAATAGAACGTGAAGGGAAATTGTTGGTTAAGGCAGCAAGAGTTAAGGACCTCAAGTGATTGTGCTCTTGTAGTTTCAAGCGGCAAGGCTCTGGCTATTTTTGACAAATACATATTGTCTATGGGTGTCCTGCATGTCTGGTTAGCAGCTATGTAAGCATAAGAATCTCCCAGTAAGAAGATTAGTAGGCACTTTGCTGTAATGTTGTAATTTTAACTTGTAAAACAGATTTTTAATTTAGTATATGGATATGTGTTTGTATTTATGCTGATCAATGCAATAGCATAAATAAATTGAAGTGTGAAAGTTACAATAGCCATACACAGATGTGTGAGCATGGTTTTGTGAGAAGCTTAGACTTCTGCTCTCTCTGAAACCAGCTTTATGTCATTTCTAGGCTTTTTTGTTACTGATGCCTGCCTTCCCCTTCCCTTTTGCTGGACTTACGTGTTTTCCAGAAAAAGAAAATATGCAAAGCTCGTCTAAAGGAGAGTTAGGTAAAGAGCTGGGAAGTATCTAGAAAAGGGACTGTTCTCCTGAGTAACTGCACCTAGACTAGTGGCTAATGTGTATTTAATGTGACAGCTCATGGCTGGTGATCAGAAAGTTTTTTAAAATCTATCTGATGGGAGATGATCAGTTTAGAAACTGTATTTTGACTGACTGTTAGGTCTATAAGGAATCCTTAACCACAGTTCTCAAAGGTTTTGACCCCAAACACAGTCTGAAGTGGAAGTGCATTGTGCTTTTGAAGATTTGGCAGAGGCTCCAGTTGTTGAAGACCATCCCAGCACAAGAGCTGCTCTCACGGTGGTGGATGCAGTTCCACTTCTGCCTGTAGGTGTGTGGCAGATGAATGTGCATTCAGGTCAGACTGCGGTGATGTCGCAGATGTCGTTCTTTCCACCCATGCTTTCTCTGCTCATCTTGATTACTTATCTCTTGGGTAATAATATTTTCCTACTTTGGGTATGAACTGCTGCTGCAGCACTGGAAATGTTTTGCAATCAACAAATCCCAGGCATAAAGTTCAAGCTTTGCATTGGTAGGGGTGCCTAAACCATTGTAGGTGCAGCAGAAGAGAAACCTTTATTATGGAGTTAGGGTTGGAATCCACCTCTTTGCCAAAACCTGTGTGCTGTGGACTCAGGCAGCACAGACCTTGGCCAAAAGGAAGTAGGGGTTCTTTTACCCTTTCAGCACTTTCAATATATTTAATAACTGTTTTGCTTATTATGTTGAAGTCCAAGCACTTTTTTTTAGTGCTGTGCCACAGGATATTGTCTGTCCTATTTGTGATGCTCAGCCTTGCTTGAGGAGGATGCTATTATATGAAGATGACAGAGAGTTCAGTAGACATTTCCATAAGCTACGTTCTTCTGATTGTGTAGCACTGTGATGATTCAACTTCAGCAATATTTACTTAGCCTCTGTTGTTTGTTTTTCACATGCCATCCCACTGTTGTCACTGTTTGATTGACTGTCCTGTTTGATGTTCTCAGTGAGATATATTAAATAGCTTGTTACTGTCTGGCAATAAAACATCACTTGAAAAGTACTTAGGCTCTTGCTAAGTTAACATCTTTCTAACCCCCCATTTAAGAGTTCTGCTGTCTCTTATTCTCATCTATCACTCTGTTTCCTGAAAACCTCCCTTCTGACAACTGCCCAATAGCTTTTCTTGAGGTTTCATTCTCTGGAGAGATACTGCAACTAGAAACCAGCCCCGTGGGAGATGGGCAGCTCAAATTGTAGAATTCAGTACGAGCAATCAGGTATTTTTTGAACTCACAGTGATAGTATTCCACCCAGTAGGGTGGGGATTTTTTGCATAATTTGAATAGTTTCTGCTGCACTGTGATAGGAACTAAATTAATCAATTCTGAACAAACATCTTCACTTTCAGAGGATGCTTAAGAGAACACAGCAGTTGACAGTGCCAGTGCTTGGAGAGGACAGCCATTCTTAAAAATGTATTATTCCTAAAACTGTTAACTGTTCTCTTAAAATAATGATTTGGGTTTTGTTGTATAAAATCCTCTTTCATCAGATGGGTGTTCTATGATGGTTATAAGAAGCTAAGTTCTAGATGAGATGGAGGGAAGGGTGTCTTTTTTTTTTTGCTAATTACTTCCATGGCACTGATACCATGGATGCTTCATCCAAATCTGTTCTCTTCTCTTGTACCCACCTTCAGCATGTGCATGTACATAAAAATAGAGTAGATTTTCTGCTAAGGTAGACCAAGTGGAAAGATGGTAATGTAAATAAAAAGTCTAGAAATTCTAATTCTTGCACCTTCTGCTGCTTTTTAAGCTCAAATTTGTCCTAACATTGAATATATTTTATTTTTAAGGTGGCCCTGAGCCCTACATTGAAATATTTGAGCAACCCAGGCAAAGGGGCATGCGTTTCAGATACAAATGTGAGGGAAGATCAGCAGGCAGCATTCCAGGAGAACACAGTACTGAAAACAATAAGACCTTCCCTTCCATCCAGGTAAATACCGCTTTTATCCGGGAATTACCATTGCCCACATTACCGTGGCGCTCGTAGCTACGTGTTGGACTCTGCACAGTAAATACAATGCTTTTCATCTCATGTTCTGGGATTCTTTCCTTGGCATGCAAACGGAGTTGCAGCAGAGTGGGAAAAGAGTTACTTGCTTCTGGTCACGAAAAGATTTGGTTTACAAAAAGAGGAGAAGGTGCAGAGGTGGTTTACAAAGTGCTGCTAGAGGGAACGCAGTGAAGACTCAAGGTCTGGGAGCCATTCATTAGTAGCTTTCTCTGTGTGCACGTTTGCTCTGCTTTCTTAGTTAGGTGACGTGGGTTTGGTTTTACGGTTTGGACTGCAGCATGAATTTTGGGAGAGCATTGAAGGAATTTGCCTACAAAATGTGGAAAGGCTTTGAAAAGTTGCTGGGCACAACATGAAAGAAGGCGCTTTGTAGGAACCAACAATCGCCCGCGATGCGGCGAATGGGCTCCGCAAAAGACATCAGCGTGAAGAGCGTGAACTCAGAACTTAAAAATGAGCTGAGGAAGGGGAATTGTGTCCTCAGAGCATCTGCTGCGATGATGAATTCAGGTGGTTGCACCATGGATGAGTTGGGAAATCCAGAATGAAGGGATTCAGAGGAACCCTGACAGCTGTGATCAAAGCAGGGACAAAGAGACTAGAACTGGAATGGAACCACTTGGGCAGTAGCTTCCATAGGTTGGACAAAGGAGACCCTGGATAGGTAGGGTAAGAGAAAAGAATTTCTGGTCCCCTGTGTGATGCTTAAGTTGCCAGTGTTTCCTTATCTATTTCAGTTTGGAGGAAGTCTGTCAGACCTGAGATTAGAGGAGAAATTTTAAATTTAAATGGGAAGTTAAGAGCACTTGTCCTTGTCCTGCCCAGGAACAGAGGCTGTGTATCTGTGTTTGCTAAGTGTGCAAGCACAAAAAAACCAATGTGGAGCCCAAAATGGGGTCTCTGGAATCACAGCAGGAAACAAACAGAGAGAGAAGATGTGAAATGTGACAAATATGAGATGTTTTATGCTGAGGCACAGAAGCTCTTTAAGAGGAAGGGCTTGAGAAGGAGAGTGTTGGCAGTGGTGTGTTGAGCGGCAGAGTGAGTCTCTATTGCATAAAGCAACTGTGGAAGCTGGTCCAGCCCTGGAGCCAGAATTACTAAGGGGAGAAGCAAAGAAGGTTTCCCTTTGACTATCACGGTGCCAGATTTGGTTAGGGAATGCAGGAAATGGAGATGGTGCCAGACTCATTTTTTTCAGCACACTGCCAATTGAACAAGGAACTGTGTGGGCTGTTGGCAAGAGTAGAGGTTTGCACAGACTCTCAGCCTAAGTCTGTGTCAGGGCATAAGCTGAATGGGCTGAATCAAGCCTTGATTCTTCTTTTCTTGGACTGTGGCTGCACATGAGAGCTATTGGGCTCTCCCAAAGGGGAGATGGGACATGGGTATGTGACTATGCAAGCCTGGCCAAGTTGATTCTTTTGAAAGGTGACTATTGATGACAGAGCTGATTGTACTGATAGCAGGTGATTTCTAGGTGAATTCCTACCTCCCTGAGCCTGTGGGAGGCTTTATTGCTGATTATGTTCCAGGGGAGTCCCCTCTAGAGATGGAAATGTGAAAAGAGGGGCCAGGAAGAGATTAAATTTCATGGTGTGGTTATGAAGATGAACATCAAGGGAGAACTGTAGAATCAAGAGCTACTAGATCAGGCTTCATGTTCATGGGGCTGGGTGTGAAATGAAGGAGAAATGATGTAATGGTTGAAGAAAGTGAAGAAGCAGTGGAAGTATTTTTTTAAGGGTAAAAAGTAATAGTGGCTTGTTGAAAATTGAATGGAGCCAAATTGGAGATTGATGCAAACAGATGATGATAGGTAAAAGAGTACAGTTCAAATTAAAGATTTGAAGTGTTCACTAAAAAGGATTGTGGTGGGTCCTTGGAGTCTCAGGAGGAGGAAAGAGAGGGAAGGAGAGGAACTGTGGAAGTGGAGGAGGAGAGCTCATGTCTGCAGAGATGTGTGCCTGAGCAAGTTTTCTATTTGCTTTCAAGTTTTTATGTGTCAAACAATTTAGGCCAAACTGTTTTTTGTCCCCTTTTTTTTTTCTTTTATACACTCTCTCACGCTCAATTGACTCACTGGTAGCCATCTACTTGAGGTTGCTTTTATGTACCTGAGAGGAGCATTGAATCAGGCTGATGACTGCTGTGAAAGCTCTGGTAGGAGCTTGAGAATTTGGTACTCCCCAGCTTGAATGTAAGGTTGAGTATTCATCTGAGAATTAGTTGGGAAAAAACCCAACAACTTCAGAGGGGATTGTGTTGTGCTGTATCTGTTAAGACCCTCTTTCACTACTTAGTGTTCCATGTACAGGTGTTATCCTCATCCCTGAGGCTTTATGAGTTTTTTTCCTAAAGTCTTTGGAGGTAGACTTGTTCTTCAGGCAACATTTCTGTATGGTCACCTACATAGCACTGGTGTTCCTTCCGTAGAGCCTTTCAGAATAAAATTTATTTCCTGTAACAGGTGGGGACTGATACCTAAGATCTTGAAAATATCCCACTTTTTTTTGTAGATTCTAAATTATTTTGGAAAAGTCAAAATAAGAACAACGTTGGTAACTAAGAATGAACCCTACAAGCCACACCCTCATGATCTGGTTGGAAAAGACTGCAGAGATGGTTACTACGAAGCTGAGTTCGGGCCAGAACGGCGAGTCCTGTCGTGAGTAATGGTGTTGCTTGGGAGTTTGATTAATTATGAAAGTGATTTGCTAATCTTGTGTTTTAAAACTCATATTAATGATTAAAAGAGCAATTAGAATGCTGTCTTTGCTGTAGTTTACTAATCCATCTCGGGGAACTTCCCTTGGAGTATTTCCTTCTCTTTTCAATACTACACTTGTGCTTTTTTTTCCTGTCACCCTTTTCTTTCCTTTATTAATTCTCCCAATGTCTGTCTTGTTTTCCTTTCTCCCACTTACTTCTTTTAGCCTTGTTCATTAATACATCTTACTTTTAAGCATGACTCTTCCCTACATATAAAAATGATGAGTAATAAAAAGGGTAACAACATTAGAATTCATATTTTGTGGGGATGAGAGAAGTTCACATCTTCTATGGAAATTATATTTGGACTTTCTGGAGAAAGTTTGTAGTGGCTGAGTATCATGTAATCTAGAAGACAGTGGTTGTGACATATCTAGAAATGTGTTAGTAGCTGTCACTACTGTGACATATCTAGAAATGTGTTAGTAGCTGTCAAGCTGTTGTTGTTGTTTGGGTTGGGGTTTTTTGAGTGAAAATACAGATTCTGCTCGAGCCCAGCTCTGAAGAGTAGGTGTGCCAGGGAAGGATCTGCTTGTGGGTGTAGTGAGGAAAATTCAGGATGTGTACAAGACATTTCTCACTGCTATTAAGAATATCTCAAATACAGTTGTTTTTGATGGTGTTTCCTCTAAGTTTACCAGGTCTCCTGTAATAAAATAAAAGCAGAATAAGCTGCAGCAAACATGGAATGATTATTGCTGGAGAGGGGAATTTAGAACTGGCAAGCTGTTTGTGGTTCCCAGTTTGCAATGTAGGAAATATGGAAGTAGGCTATTGCTTTGGGGTAAGCATAACTGAGCTGGGAAGAAAATCAGGTAAATATTTCAGTGTATAAGTAGCTCTTACACACAGCTCTCAGGCCAATGGGATTCTGTTGGTGTTGGTGAAATTACTCCATGTTTACGTGGGTTTAGTCAGTAGGACACTATTAAAGGAGAGAGCTGAAGACACATCTGTTTTGAAGGTGGTGATTGCCTGATGGTGAAATAAACAGTGGAGATGCTGCTTCAGCATCCAGCCCAGGCTCAAGGGATCACGGATGTGCTACACTGTGTTCCAGTGGCATGGGGCACGCTGACTTGCAATCATTCTGAACTCTAGCAGGACCTTGCACCTTCTTCTGACCATCCATTCACCAGCTTCCCCTTTGTCTTCTCAGATCGAGCTTCCTAAGCCAAGGTCAAAGGAAGTCTGCTGTTCTGGCCCATTCCACTTCCTCCCCTCAGCTCTGTGCCTGCTGATCCGAAGCAGAAAACCCGATTGCTTAACACCTTTTCTGGCCCTGTGTTCCCATCGCTGAGTGCGGGAAGACACTGACAGTTGTTTCTCCTCTTGGCAATTGGTTGCACAAGGTTCAGTGTGGAGGCACAAGACAATCCTGTTAGAGAGGCCATGACAGGATGTCATGCCAAGAAACACTGGGATGCTCTGCAAATATTTATTTGCAGATTGTGATTTCATCTCCATTGTACGTTTGCATCAAATCCTGTCCTTTGGCATAATGCCATGCCTCTGTTTCACTTCAGGCACTGGTGCTTGTTTGCTCCATCCATGAAATCCTCTCAGTATTTTTAGGATATGAGCCTCTCAGTTTCCTACAGAATAGTAAGTGGGCTGCTTTCATTTTATTGATAATGTGAAACTGTGAGCTTTGTGTTAGACACTGGAGATCCTGATGGGAGGAGGCTCGACACATTCCCTTTGAAATGTTTCCAGCATCGGTACACTCATTTTTTTTTTTTTTAACAAATCATTGGTTGCTTTAAGATGAAAGAACAGTATGATCCATAATTGGATCTGGATGTTTAAAGTCATTTTCCTTTTTGTGGCTGGTGACTCAATCTTCACATTCTTCTCTTCGAGTCCTTGTTGGAGAAAAACCTCATCTAGTTACTAGTGAGCAGGAGATGTCCTCTGTCAATAGTGTTTCCGGCTCTTTACTCTTGCTGAGCATGCCAAATTGAGCAAAAATCCATTTTTCCCCTCTGTTAATCACAGATTTTGGGCTGCTGTGAATAATTACTCTGCTTTCTGCTGTTTAAAGTTCCCCATGTTTTAAAGTTCCCAAGCATTTTGTTCTGCCTGTGGTATAATGATCTTTGTACTGCTGCCCAAACTTGATCAGAGCCCTCCCTGGCCGAGACATCAAGGCAAGAATATGAAAATCAGAGCTTGTGGCACTGCCTGTGTACTCAGATTTTTACTTCCTAGTTTTCTCTCTCTATGAGGATGATATCATAGTTTTTTTAGATGTTTTTCATTTTTTCTCTCTCTCTTCCTACTTCTCCCTCTCTCTTCTCGTTATCTCACTTGCTTCCTGTCAGCGCCCATCGATGTGAAACCCCACAGCTCTGCTGGGGCTCTCAGCAGTTCCTCTCTGACCCAGCCTCTGCTTAGGCATGGTTAAACACACACTTTCACTGTGACAGCACAGGCTTAAAAAACTTTGATAATCTGAGGATTTCAGGCTGCTGAAAAGCCTCCTGGTCACAAGAGGCTTTGTTTGAGGGTATAATAAGGAACTGCCCCTGTTTGTGGACTTTGAAGTGTGCTTCAAACAATCAGCAGAATACAGTGGGTATTATGAGGGGGGAAAATGTGTGCTGTAATCAAGCCTTGAAGAAAGTACTTTCTCTAGGAGCATATGTAAATAGGATTGCTCATCAAGGTACAATCCCAATCTGAATATCAGTAGCCACGATGTGAAGGCAAAGTGCTTTAGTGAATTGAGATGCTGCTGTGTTTTCTTTTCCCTGAGGTCACATCATGTTCAGTTTGCAAAGGAAGCATGTGCCTTCCTCTAGTGAGCAGAGGTTCTGGGCGTGGAGCCTGATAGCAGAGGGTTTGGGAACTCTGAACAGAGCGTGTTGGGCGCAGACAAGGGAGTTCAGGGAAATTAAACTTAACATCATGCTAGGATAGTCTTGTTTAGAAGTATACCAGCACTCTTGGCAGGAACAAGGAAAATATCTTTAGCTACAGTAAGATGTTCTTTTGCTAAAGCAAAGATGATTTGTGGAGTTTCAAAGGAGGGGAAATGGTTGGGACTTCTGGAGAAAGATCCCTGCTGACACAACCCATCTTCAGAGCTAATTGTAACATCATGAAACACAGATTATTTCTTTCTTTCTTTTTTTTTAACTTCCTGCTTTACATCCACTTAGCTTTGATGATGTCATGGTTTTTCCATGTGGGAAAGAGTCAGCCTGCCTGGGACTCCCCCCACCTCCTACATCAGGGTGACCTGCACTTTTATGCAAATCAGGAGGAGCTGCAGCTCTTCAGAATCTTTCCATAACTATGTGAGATTTAAAAATCTGTTTTGACCTATTAAAAAAAACAACCTTTATAATAGTGTTTAGATTTACATTCCCTGATAAGAGCAGGAGAGCAAATCCTTTAACTAATGCAAATTAACAGGTTTATTGATTACAAAAATAATTCACTATAAATCACCCAAGACTGAGTATCTTAACTTTTAATCACTGTAGGCTTACTGCAAAGTAATAATTTTTAATACAGAAATATATGTTCTTAATAATGTAAATTATTTAGAATTTTATTTTAGGGTTTTTTTGCTTCTGTGTCTGCCCTTACTTTAGGAAAAACAGCATCTCTGCTCTTTAGGTCTTGTACACCCTTCTCAAAAGAAGCTTTTTTTCATTTCTTACACTGGATGTTATCACACTAATTAACATGAATATTTTATTTAATAGTCGACGTTGAAGATGTTATTAGTTGCTGAAATCTTGCCACATATGCTTCAGTTTTCAGAACTTGGGCATTCAGTGTGTGAAGAAGAAAGACCTGAAGGAATCCATTTCTTTAAGAATCTCGAAGAAAATTAACCCTTTCAATGGTGAGTGGAAGTCGGCTGGTTCTCTTGGCAGGGTGATGGGGTTTTTTGTCCTATCCTGCCTTTACTTTTGTGTTGGAGCTGCTTTTTTTTCCCTCCAAAAAGTCTTTCTGAGAAACAGTCTTCCCTTCTGTGTCCCTCCCAGTCTTTTTTCCCAGTTATCACGTGATGAATCTATTTGGATCGTTGCCCTTTTTTTTTTATATTGAGTTTTTGTAATTCCCAGCAGCAGTCTGAGTTGCTGCTTGGACAGAGGGAATGGGATAGCAGCAGAAACCTTTCCTGGAAACTTCTATAAGTGTCTTGGGAGTTGGATTTCCCCAGTTTTGGCATCGATGAGAGTAAAAGACTGAATTAGCATAACTCTCAACAACTTAAGCCAATAGAAATCTCACTTGCCACTTGCTCATCTCTTCTTTTGCCGTGGCTTTTGTGACCAGGTCAGTGGGCTTATAGACCCCTGGGAACTGCCCCTCACTTGATTTCACAGCATGGGAGCTCAGAAATCCACAGCAGGATTGCAATGTTAAGGCTGGGTTGGACAGGGCTTGAAGCAGCCCGGTCTGGTGGGAGGTGTCCCTACCCAGGGCAGGGGTCGGAACTAGATGATCTTTGAAGTCCATTCCACCCCAAACCATCCTGTGATGCTGTGGTTGTGCTCATCAAGGTCAGAGGCAGGACCTAGAACCACACCTGTGAAGGCTTGCCCACAAGGTTTTGTTTGAAGTGACTGATCTGTGGGCTGCTCTCAGAAGGAGTCATCCTGCTCTTCCCTCCATCCCTGCTCACACACTCCCACCACTTTCCTCACACCTCCACACACAGGGGCTGCGTGGCCCTGCAGTGAGTTGCTCCAATGGAAAATCAACTTGAGAACAAAAGAAAAAAAAAGGACTTCAGACCAACTTGCTAAACCAACTCCCCTCACAGCAATTTAACTGCCAAATTCTCTGCACAGAGAGGGTGGGGAACACACTGCAAAGTTTTGGGGCAGCTGGAGTGGGACCAGAATGCAGGCACAACTGGGGGGAGTTAGGTGAAAAGCGTAAGTACGCCCAAGTTATTAGCTAAGCAGTGTCAATGTAGTCATATGTTTCCCTAAGTGTGGCAGGAGCTTGGAGACTCTCCAGACACTTCCATGGGTTTTTAATACCCACAGAGTTCTTGCTATACTCAGGTAAGATCCTTTATGGAGAGCTGAGGGCTGGATTTCTGGCTGGCTTTAAAATACATGTCCCAGAATTGGGACAAAAAGAAGGATGTTGAATTTATCAAAGAATAAGGAATGTCTTAGATATTTTTCTTAATTTTAGAGCAGCTGTTTGCAATCAATTTGATGGCCTTGATGATCCATCTGTACAATTACCCTAGTTATGATAATGTATGCACACAGTATTTTGACAAGAGTTTAGTTTATCAGCACAATTTAAACACTTTAAGGGTTTGAATTATGTTGCTTTGACTCAGCCAGATCTACCTTGATTTCAAACAATAAAAGGGGAACTTTTCTGTAGAAGGAAGTAGATTTTTACAGTTGTGGGCACTTAACTCCACTTTCACCAGTTAATTTTGGGTGATTGTGCTTGCTTGTGCTTGGTAGCATCTGGGCAGACCCTGGGCTGCTTCCCGCCAGTCCAGCAGTGGAGTAGGCCATATTGCTGCCCTGGCAGCAGGAGAGAGCCTGCCTGGGTGGCACACAGGGCAGCAGCCTGCTCTGGGCAGGGGCTGTGCTGAGAAGGGGCCGCTGGCAATCCCCAGCTGCGTCATTGCCCTTTGGCACGTGTTAACGTGTCAGCACAAAACAGAGCCACTTGGGAATGGCCTCCAGGGCAGTCCCACGCTGAGCAGAGCCTAGAAAGGCCTGGGACCAAGGTCTAATAAAACAGGATTAGTGACAGGAATATTTTTATGTGTTTATTTAGTTGATCAGAACAAGGTTTTGTGAGCATCCGTCACCAGAGTGTTCGCTGCTTGATAAGGTTGAAAGTTTTATATATGGATTCAGTTTGTTTTTTAAGGTCAGAGGAGTCTTGTTACATTTTCCAGGGTTGTGCAGGCTGTGCTGAATCCATCCATCTTTACCTCTGGGTCTTCAAAAAGGTATCTGACTTCCCTGTTTAGAGACATTCCAGAGCTGTGCATCCTCTAAGCAGGTCGCAAGTTGGTGTTACTCATTTCTTGTATGACATCATCAAAGAAACTTCATGGAAAACGAGCCTTCAGGGTGCTTGTGTGTTGGTTGGCTTTTCTTTTTCTTTCCCACTTTCTTCTGGAACAAACATTCCCTGTCCTGAGCCTCCTTCTGAGGAAGAGAGGTTCAGTATTGACCCTAAACAATTGATGCCTATCTCTGGAATCCCTGGGTGATTGGAATTTGTTTCCAAATCACCAGCTGGAGGTGTTGGCATCGGAGTCATTCCGCAAGTGTGCCTGTGTAAGGCTGTCTCCCTGTGAATTCCCAGTGTTGGCTGGCAGCATTTATCCTTTGTGAAGTTCAGCACAGGCTGTAGGAGCTGTGTGCATTCACTAGGACAGATGACTTGCAATCAGGTTGCTTCTCTTGTGTTAGCCTTGTTTGAGAGAGAGGGAATTGCTGTTTCCACACCATGTTTGTGATCAGTTGTGTTCCCAAAGCATATCCCATATATTTAGTCCTCTAACAATCACAAGAATTCTAGAAATCCCTTTTGTCTCTCATCTCTGAGCACTCCAGGGAAATGGGGCACAGTGTCTGCCTAACACGTAACTAGGACTCCTTGGCATGGTGATGGTGATGATGATACAAATAGCACAGCATCGAAGGAGTAGAGTTACTCCTCCAGTGAAGCTGGTCCATGTCTGCTTTCTATGGTGTTTATTTTCTTTTAGGAGCTGTTGAGTTGTGCCACATCCTTGTCTTTCCATGCACTGTCTGATGTACAGCCAACTCAAATTAAAAGAAGAGCCAGCTTTCAGTTAAGAGCTTTTGTGAGTGGGTGTGACTTGACATAGAGACAACAATTGAGTTAATTACAACTCGAGTTAATTGTCAATGAGGAAAAGCCCTAAGTGTTTTCTTTAAATTAGGGAAAAACTGTACTCAGTGCAGTGTTACAGAGGACTGACCTTTTTCTAGCCAGATGCATGATGGCACGAAAGCCCCAGACTTGGAGTGAGACCCCACCAGAGAATCGTCAGATTCCTGGCAGTTTTTATCAGAGGGGATAACCTGACTTTCCCTGGAGCTTGCCACAGGCTTAAGCTTCCTGCTCCTTTGCAAATACCCGTGCTTAGGAGCGTGCAGTTCATTTTTAGGCTCTCCCCTGCACCCCACACCTCAACACGTCTGCGTGTGCCTCCGCAGTGTTTCCTTTGCCGTTTCCCCTTTCCGCCTGCGAGCAGCTGACCCCGCGGCGGCTCTGCGCTCGTCACCGTCTGTGCCGTGACGCCCCCACCGTGCTCGCATCCTGCCCACGCCGTGCCCTCTCCGCAGCTTCCTCCAGCACTGCTTCCATAAGAACCCCCCTCTCCTCTGACACCACTCTCCACGGTGTCCCCAGGATCCCCCTCTCCACCTGCACCAGTTCCGTGGGGAGTTTTATGGAGCCGTGGATTACAGGAGAGGCTCTTGGCAAGAATTCTTGGGTTGGGAATGGGCTGAAGGTGTCCATTGTAACGATCTCCTTGGATATCACAAAAAACTTTAAGCTTCTTTTCTTGTATTGAAACAAATGTGCAATCCGGTTCAAAACCATTTAAATCCTGAAGTGTAAAATCTTAGTAGGAAGAGTCATCAGCTTCTGAAGAGGCACAGAGCAAACCCACTCAAGGAAAGCTGCATGTCCTGATCGTGGCATGACTTTAGCACTTAGCTTTGGAAAGCTCTTTGGTCTTCGGCTCTCATGCAAATGCTCTTTTCTGCTTATTCCAAAATGTTTATGTTAATATAAAGGACAGCCCCTTTTCAAATTGTTTAAAAAGGAAAATTACCAAGTAGCAAGACAAAAATGCTGACTTCTTTATTTTTTTATGATAGAAACAGAAACTGCTAAAGAAAGGTATTGGGAATGTACAGAGGCTGATTGATACACTCATTTAAATCTGTCCCAACTATACCTTTTTCACATTGAACTTAAAACAGGAAAAGAAGCCAGAGAAATATTGTCTAGGCAAAACAAATGGTGAGTTTTCAAAGTTTTAATTTGTATTTCCAGTTCTTCCATTGGCTGGGCCATTTGACTTCCCTGCATTTCTTTCTTCTGTAAACCAAGGAAATGTATCCATAGAAGTTTGGGCATTTGCTGACTGTAGAACAGCATCTGAATTTTAGTTGTTTGCACTCATCAACTCCCTGAGTTTTTCCCTTTTGAAAAATGAATTTTGCTGATGCACGTTCTGTTTCAAGGTACATGTGAAAGTTTCTTTTTCTGCAGAATTGTTTGAAAATTACCTTTTTGTGGATCTCAGTCTAAGAAAACAGGTATGGGTGTATCAGGAGGAGGAACACAGTATTGTGACAGTCCTTCCTTCCCCTTGTTCTCAGCTTCACCAGGACTCTTCACCAGGGACTGCAATGATAGGACAAGGAGTAATGGGTTCAAACAGAAAGAGGAGAAAATTAGGTTGGATATACAAAGGAAATTCTTTCATGGTGGTGAGGCCCTGGCACAGGTTGTTCGGAGAAGCTGTGGCTGCTCCATCCCTCAAAGTGTTCAAGGCTAGGCTGGACAGGGCTTGGAGAAACCTGGAGTAGTGGACAGTGTCCCTGTCCATGGCAAGGGCTTGAATCTGGATGATCTTTAAGGTCCTCTCCATCCCAGACCACGCCATGATCCTACCTCTTGGGAAGTGTTAGTAAAAGGCTACACCAGCACAGCTGTGGCTGCAGCAGGGACATAGGCTGGGGGGATAAGCTGGATCTGAAATGCTCGTGGTCACCAAGAGGGACCTGTGACTAGCAGCGCATTTCCCTGCCTGGTTGAACCTGGTGTAAATCAGCACCAGCTCTAGAAGAAGCTCTCCTTCCACCGATTCTCTTGCACCAGGGCTGCCTGTCGTGGGAACCAGCTGGCTGAACACAAGCCTTTTCATCTTCCCTTCTGGCAAGATAGTTCTGAGCCAGACCAGTTCCTTGATCTGATTCACCACATGAGAGCTAAGCCAGCCTGAGCAGTGCTGGAAAGGTTGGGCAGAGCCACCTTTTGCAGCAAAACTTCTGGCATGGACCGAGTTAGACTGCCCGGTCGGTATCAGGGCCAAGGGGGGTATCTTTGTACTCCAGGAGCAAAACCCTGGAGGCAAACCACCTCTGTGTCATCCCTTAAATGAAACTGAGCTCCCAGTGTATCCCTAAATTAAAAACCCTCATCTGCGTAAGAGAGAAACAACCCATGATGATTATTAATGATGTGTGTTCCCCACACATGTGGGGAGTGATGTGTGATGATTATTAATGATGTGTGATCTCTGGGGTGTTTTAACTTGTGGAAGGTCATTCTCTTTGACATCTCATGTGGCTCATGTGCCCCTGCAGCCCCTCACTGGCAGGGAAAGGTCACAGGATGTCCCTTTGCAGGGTGAGCTGTGCTCTCTCCACAGAGGCCCCCTCTCTGGCTGTGTCACACCACATTGTTTGCCCTGGAAGTTTCCATGCAGTTTAAGTTGAGATGCCTCCAGCTCTGCCCACTCCAGAAGATTGACATCATTAGCTGGTTGATGGGTTCTGTGTGAGGGATCTGCTGTTTGATAGGTGTCACATTATCAGTCAAAAAACCAAACCCTTGATCATTTCTCTTCAGTGATCAGAATAAACTTTCACTTTCCCTGAAGCATCACCTTATGAGTGAACATCAGAGCCCTTAATCCCTCATTAATTTAATCATATAAATGGCATTTTATTTGCCTTGATGGATGTTGAAAGCTGGTGAAATACTAAAAAACCCCTATAAAACTATAATTAGAAATTAATAAACAGGAGACCCGACATTACCAACATCTTTAATTTTGTGTCTGAACTTGGGCTTACACATTGGTGTGTTGAATCCAGAAAATTTCCAATTTTGTGTTACAGAAGCAAATCCAGCTGGTTCTCAGGGGAATTCAATGGAATCCCAGTGGGACATCTCTCAATTTTAGAGACAAACTCTTGGAGACAGAGACAACCCAAAATTAATGCCTGGGAGCTGCCCAGATCAGTTAGCTCAGGTTGGAAGCAGTTCATATTTTAGCTCATGTGGGGTGTTTTGCCCACAGTGGGACTGTTTTGGTCTCTTCCCACATTAGCAGACAATGGATTAGGGAATTATTTCCAAGATAATTATTTAGTAAAATTGAGGAACCAACATTTTGTTCATAAGAGTTGTAAACAGATCTATAATGTAATTATTTACTGGTTCTTGTAATGCCTTTCCAGATGAACAGCAAATCCTCCCCAGGTTTGACTGTAACTCCAGGTACTCCTTTTGCAACCCTATAGCCAGAATCTTGGTGAGCAGGGCTGGATTTTTTTTACCATGGTGCTGCTGGTATTTTTATGGATATTTTTTTTGACATCGTATTCCACGTATACCTTAGAATTTTAGTTATTTTTTAACTATTATTTTAATTTCTGTGAATTACTTCTGAAAGCTCCTTGTAAAGCTTACCAATAGTCCTTCGTGTGTTCCTGTGTGCAGAGATAACGAGAGTTAAAGGATTTCTACTGGGTTTAGGCTATTTTTTGTGATTAGGCTGGGCCATCACAGGAACATACCCAGTCTTTTGGTTGTGTTCCAGCTCTTTTGCCTGGATCAAGATGAAGACACTAAGGTGTGGTACCTCACAACAAGCAGCAGTCAGAAGAGGAAGTTGAACCCTTGCCAAAACCAGAAAACTTCTTCTCTTTTTGTTTTCTTGGTTTGTGTGTTGTGTTGGAGCTTTTTTCACCACACCTGTGCCCCCAAGGTGCCACATTGGGCGATGTCTCTGCTTCATACATGTGATGCCCCTGGTTTCAGTCCTGCTTGTGTGGAGCTTGCAGGGCTTGATGGAGTGGCTGCTCCTCCTCTCCAGTACATAGCGTTCCCAAAATCTTCGACAGCGTTTCCTAACTTTAATAACTTCAGGTTTGTCAGGTTTAACCCTGTCTGTTGTCCTTCTGCACAGAAGTTGGTGGAATAACACGGAATGACATGACCATCAGTGTGGCTGGATGGAGATCCAGCCACACTCCAGGCATTACTCAGGGTGTTTGCCTCAGTTTTGTTTGCTTTTAATATTCTCAGGGTGTAAGCCAGCATCCATTCCAAGTTAGTGGCTGCTCTCAAATTGACTTCAGAGGGAGCAGAATTAGATGTTTGTTAAAAATAACTTTTTGTTTTGTTTGGATGATTGTCTTGTTTTGAAATTGGTAAAAGCTGTGTGGTTCTTCATATGCTCATGGAATCTGGTCTCTTTTTTAAAGTGTGTCATCACAAGATGGAGTTGCAGCTGTCTTGTTCTCCTTTTTTTGCACTGTTATGTTCTTCTTGTCTGGTTAAAAATAGCCCAAGAGGAATCACTCTTGACTGAATACTTCCTCTTTCAAACTACAGATTTTTTAAAATTCTATGAAATCATTTTTAAAAACATGCAAATCAGGAGCAGTGGTTTTGCTGCAATAGAGTGAGCTGTACAAGTGTTTCTATCCCTTGCCATTCTTGGCACACCACTCCTGTGTGTCAGGTGTTAAACAGATTTATTGGGAATTTGCGCAAGTTTGTAATATAGGAAATGATGTCATTTGAACATTAGCATTGCTAATTTTCTCCATATCTAGAGTATTTTTGCTTTTATAGAGTACTCTAAGGCTTTAGTCTGCTGTTACATGTTTCTGAGGAAGAGACACATTTCCCTGTAGAAAGCACAGAGCAGGACTGAGGCTCCTTTAGCGTGAGAGTGGGACTTGGTTGCACAACCACAAAGCCCTCACTTTTGATTCAGGACTTTTGATCAGAAACCAGATGCAAATTTCGTGCTCAGCTTCCATCCACAGCTTACTCAGGCAAGGGTATTGAATCTCTATGCTTAGTTTAATTGTGAAGAGGTTTGAGGTTTGACCACCCCTTGGGTCTCTGGAAGGATCCACATGGTTGCCAATGGCTAGCACAGCACAGGAACATAAACTCTGATGTCAGGGTGTCCTTGGGATCTGGCCGTGTTTTCAGGGCATGGATTAGAGCTGCGCTCCTGATAGCCCTTCTGCAAGGTGCACTTTGGAAAATTCACTTTTCTTTCTGTGTTCTAAATCAGGCTGCATCAAGAGGCAGCTGGGCTGCGGAGTCAGCCAAATCCAAGTCAGGCTGAGGAGCTGTCTGCTCCAAACCTGTTTCCTAAAGATCCTATTTCAGGTTAGCAGGTGAACTAATGAAGTGCATTAAAGCATAACACTTTGTGTATCTGGTGACACAGTCAGCACCAACCTGTGAAGTGCTCACAGGCAGAACTCCTCTGGGCCTCACCACTTGTGAAGCTCACACAGTCGTTGGGTAGTTTTGTATTTGCCTTTGCTACTGTATTTGCCTTGAAATATTACAGATCACAGGCTTGTAAAGGGGAAAGGTGACTTGATTTCCCTTTGCAGTAGAGACCAGTGGAAAGTATTCTGAGCTCATCACACTTACTATTTCACACTATCAAAAGGTAAAAGGAAGAAGTCACTCAAGTGGGCATTGTGGAATCCCACTTGTGGCAGGGTAGAGACCTGGGCCAGTGATAAGTGCTAAAAAGTCAGAGCAGGCAATCTAAACAGTACAGCATGGTCCCCAGACTTATCACAGCCACATTTAATCTTCTGTTCTTGCAAGAGCCCTTTGAAAGGGAGGAGAGGAGAATGGAGAGTTGGTGATCTGGTGACTTGGCACATGTTGGGTAACTGTGAGGAGTGTGAAACAGCTGAACTGCTGCTTGGAGGGGTTTGGGGAAACAAACACTTGCAATGATTTTAATTATCAGTTCTTCTACTTAAGTGAAATTAAGCCAGTTTCTTGTTTTTACAAGCATTGAATGTCAGCATAATGGTTTAGTGTCACACCTTAAAAGAAAGTGTCAAATTCAGAGGGGGCTGCTCTTCCCAGAGTTGTCCATTAAGCTGGGAATACATTAAATGTTCAGTAATGATACTCCAGGCCCTGTGTCTTGTAATTAAAATGAGTGAAAAAAATTGAAATGCTGAGTTTGGGTTATGCATTGCTGAGTTTTACACTGGGAGGAATATGCAAGGAAAAGGTTCCTTTCCAGCAAGGCTTTCCTTCTTGTGTAACAAATCTGTATCCTTATGGCTCCACTAATCCCTGCTCTGAAAGGTACAGCTGTGACACTGGTGGTGATGGGGTCGGGAGGTGGTTTCTGTTGTTTCAGCTTCATTCTTGCCTCAGGAATTGCCTTCTGACTCTTTTTCAATCTCAGTTTCTAGGGGAAAATTATGATACCACGTAGCCAAAGTCTCTCAGTGCTGCAGAAAATCTTTAATGAGATCCTAGGATCCCTTTGTACCAAAATATTTCTCTTGGGCAACAACATTAATTTTGTAAATTTTATCACACACAAAGAAAAATAAAAAAACACTTTTCAACTATAGATAGGTAGTTGAAACTGTTGTGGAAGGCAAGATGAGGAACTCAGACACAAGAAACAGAGAGAGAACTCGGACAGGTGAACCTTATTGGGTGCAGGGAAAGTATTTTAAGCCTCAGTATCATTTATTGTGAACAAGGGAATAATTCCTGCAGCCCCTGTCCAGCTGCCAGGGCTGCGGGCACAGGTGTCTGGGCAGCACCATCTCTTTTTCTGGTGAGGATTCATCTCCAGTTTGCTAAAGAATTCATGCTGGTTCTGTGACTGACCCTCAGCGTTGTGTGTCCTTCAGTGCCTGAGGAGCAGCTGCACAACATCGATGAGTACGACCTCAACGTCGTCCGACTCTGCTTCCAAGCTTTCCTTCCTGACGAGCATGGCAACTACACAATGGCCCTTCCTCCTCTGATTTCCAACCCCATCTATGACAACAGTGAGTACCAGCTCAGCCAAATGTCTTTTCTTTCTTTTCCCTTTTGTTTTTCTCTTTAGCTTGGGATGAGAAATGCCAGCTTTCTGAGGTCTCTGTCAGTTCTGGGTCGCTCCTGTGGCTTGGGACTGCCAGGTGCACAACTGTCACATGGCAAGTCACAGTGAACATACATTCAAACATGATCCCAGGGTTGGCCAGCCAGAGTAAGGATTGTTCATGGCATTCATGGACTCACACTCAGGTATTTTTCCAGCCCTTGTTCGCACACAGCAGCGGTGATTGCAAGGAAAGGCCCATGCCTGATGTGCCAGGTGATTAAAGTGATAGTAGTGAGATGGATGGCTGCCTCAAAGCTGATCTGTTTTCCAAGAGAGTTCTCTGGAACCTCTTTGTGCCCTTGAGGAGTCTTGCCTTTGGGTTGTGAGGGCACTGGAATGGGACTTGCAAGAGAGATTTATCCCGGTGGGAAACTGTCCTGAGGCCTTTTGTGTCCTGGTTGGTGGCTGTTTCACTGTACATGTGTGTAATGGAGGAGTCCTTGGTCGTGCTTCAGGAGGGTGCAGAAGTACATGACACCCCTTCTTGGCACACTGTTTTCCACATTCCACAAAACTGGACATCTGTAGGGTATCAGCAGCTGAGGATTTTAGCCCCCAGTGTGAGCTGGACTCTTCTCTGGGAGCAGAGTAGCAAAAAACCTCTTAATCCTGGAAAACTTTCCCTCAGTGTTTTTCATTTCTGCACCATGAGTGTTTCCATGCTAAATATCTGACATCCTCATTTTAGCAGAAAGTACTGAATAAAATGACATCTGCATTTCCTGAAGTTGTTAGGATTGTGTTGATGTGGGCATAACCATTGTGAATATGTTGAGTATGAACTTAGATGGCTCTGATATATTTAGAGTCTCCTCTAGAATGATCTAGAAGCTGTAACTGCAAGCGTTGTGTTACTGAGAACCCTTGCACTAAAATAATCAGGGCTGAGATAAAAGCTGATGTACAGATTTGCAGCTCTGCCTCAGATGCCATCTAGAAATGTGCAAAATCATGATTACTCGTCCCGTGGGCTGACGTCAGTCCCGACAGAGCCGCGAGAGGCCGGGGCTGAGCGCGGTGGGGGAAGCAGGGGCGGGTGCTGGGGGTGTCTGTGGGCAGCACTGGAGGCACCCAGACCCCTCCCTGTAGCGTAGCAGCCGTGTAAATAAACCCGTGCAGAGCTGTGACCACAAATCGTAAAAAAGGGCCCTGCTCAGTTTCAGATCCGAGCTGCTTTTAGAGGTGTCAGCCTGGTTGGAGCTGCTCTGTTCTACGGCTGGGCTGTACCCTCAGGTGACAGGGACTGCAGGCTGGGAAACCCTGGGCTCTGAGCCTTCACAGATCTGCTCAGATTAGGAGCAAAGAGATACTCTGAAAAGCAGCTTGGACACTTCAAATCCAGTATTTTCTTCACTTTCTCATCCCTTGTAGTCTCCACTTGCTTTGGCCAGTAAGACACAGAAGAATGGTATTGGTATCACGCAGACGATCCCATTAGCAGAGGCTGCAGATGTCTTTAATCCAGCACTTTCTGTTTTCAGATACTTCTAAAGTTAACTGCTTTGGAACAAGTTTCCCAGGTTGCATATCAAAAATTCTGAGGAAGAGTCAGATGAGGCAGCTCAGCATTTCTGAGAAATGGGGTTGGGTAGAACATGTTGTCCTGCCCTTGTTGAAAGCAATGTGATTTTCAGTGAGGAGTTCGTTTCTCTGAGGATTTTTCACCACAGATGTGGTGTAGGGGAGTGAGGAACAGGAGTTGAGGTGACAGGGGATGAGGAACATTTCCCTCTGAGGCAGGTTCTAACACCGACAGCACAGTGGTGCATCCACATCTGCTGGCATTTGTGTGTGTTGATTTCCCTTCCGAATTCCTTGTCTAAGGACCAAACAACAGATTCCATTGAAGGAGACTGTCCCAAAAAGCTGTCACAAGGACCTAAAGGGAACTGCAAGAGAGCTGGAGGGGGACTTTGCACAAAAAGGCATGCAGTGATAGAATGGGGTGATGGCTTCAAATGGACAGAGGGAAGGTTAAATTGATTATGAAAAAATTCTTCTCTGTGAGGGTGGGGAGGCCCTGGCACCAGTTTCCCAGAGAACCTGTGGCTGCCCCATCCCTGGAAGTATCTGAGGCCAGGTTGGACAGGGCTTGGAGCAGCTTGGGGTAGTGGAAGATGCCCCTGCCCATGGCAAGGGGGTTGAAAATGGATGATCTTTAACGTCCCTTTCAAGCCAAATCACTCTGATTTTCTGCTATTGAGTGCCATTCAAGCACACAGAAGTGAAACATTGGTAAAATTAGGCTTTTCCTCACAATTCTTAATTTACCCTTCCTGTGAAAAGCGCACCATGACGCTGTCAATCACATGGCCCTGTGCTGTTTCTGGGTTTGTTTGGTTTCCCCTCCCTTGAAGGGTTCTGATTCATTCAGCAAATGAAGTGGTGCATGTCATGTAATACATGAGGCTGTAGCTCCCACTTATAATAATGACAGTAATAACTGCAGATAGTAACTATGTAATTGGGGACTGGTGAGAGGTTACCAGGAACTCTGCTCTAGGTGTAGTCTGTGTGGTGCTGTAGCTGGACTTGGGCAGGAATTGATTCAAACTGAGAGTTTAAAGCAGATTTTTTTGGTTTGTTTTTTTTTTGTTTTGTTTTGGGTTTTTTTTGGTTTTTTTTTTGGATTTTTTTTTTTTTTTTTTTTTGAGGTTGGCACCATCAGCTTTGGTTTTTGTATTTCTTCTCTGTGTCTGGAATGGGAAGGCTGTGGTGGTGGTGGAGCCTCATGGAGGATCAGTTTCATGGTGTCAAAGCAGCACCAGCTGGATCATTCCAGACATTTTAAATGTGTTTGGAGCTGCTGCTCCAGAACAGAGCCAGACACCACCAGGTAGATTGTGGCTCCATCCCATTGGAGTTGCTCATCCTGAAGGCTGTTCATGTACAGCCACAGCCTGGAGTTTGAAATTTTAGTGGTTTGGGGTGAAACCTGCTGCCCACAGTGAAGGTGTGAAGTTATGGTCCCAGAGCTGCTCTTGGACACCTGCAGAGGGGAACAGAGGAGAGGCTGGATGGCCAAGGACTTCTGTGAATAGAACTACAGCCAGACCCTCAGAGAGGGGAATTCTGACTTGCTAGCCCAGCTCTTTCCAGAGAAGTGTGACTGTACCAGGTAATCAGTCACTCACAGAACTGCTTTGAGTTCTGCAGCTTGAAGGGCAGCAGGGCTGAACACAACCACATCAGTGGGGAAACTATCTGAGACTGCTCTACAATAGTTAGGGAGTGGGTGGCACAGCAGTGCTGGTGTCTTGTGTTTGGAGATAATCTGTAGCATCATGGAATACCAGACCCTGCTGCTGAATTTTCTGTAAGGAGTGTCTTGCTTTGTGTGGATTTCAGGATGTCACACTCCTCCAGCTGTTGCCTTCCCTTCATATACCTGAACTCCCAGCACCTCCTGTCTAACAGTGACAAAGCCACAGTAATTCTATGTCATTAAATTTGCCTGTTTGCTTCCAGGAGCTCCCAACACTGCAGAATTGAGAATTTGTCGTGTGAACAAGAACTGTGGAAGTGTCAAAGGAGGAGATGAAATATTTCTGCTGTGTGACAAGGTTCAGAAAGGTAACCTGGACTGGGTTTTTTTCTCTCCCTTTTTCCCACATGGACACATTCCATGACCATTTTCCTGCTGGGGGGCTCAAGCCCTTCACCACACACCTCAGAGTGGTTTGGTTTTGTAGCTTTCAGGTTCGTGGGGTCTCAGCACCTCTTGTGCCTTTAAAGCTGAGCCATTTACTTCGCATCTGAATTCTGAGTCAGGCTCCTCACGTTGCTCCCCTTTTTTTCTGCTGCAAGTTTTCAGTTTTCCAGCTTAACAAGCATCTTGTGTTTCTCATGGCCTAGATGACATAGAAGTCAGGTTTGTCCTGGACAACTGGGAGGCCAAAGGTTCCTTCTCCCAAGCCGACGTTCACCGCCAAGTCGCAATCGTGTTCAGGACGCCGCCGTTCCTCAGAGACATCTCCGAGCCCGTCACAGTGAAGATGCAGCTGCGGAGGCCGTCTGACCAGGAAGTCAGTGAACCCATGGATTTCAGATACCTGCCAGATGAAAAGGGTATGGTTCCAACAGCCATGATCAATGCAGGACTCGTGGCAGTGGCTTAGTTAATAAAAAATCTACAGCACTGTTTCAGCAAAGTAGAGTTTTGAATTTTAAAAGTTACAGCAGTCAGTTTATTCCATGCCTGCAATATTTTCCTTTAAATAATTCCTACTACAACTTGGTGCCACTAGGAAGTTCCTTTAGGCCTTCATTAAAGAGAAATGCAACACTTTCTCCTTCCGCTCCTTTCTCTAGATCCTTATGGCAACAAAGCAAAAAGGCAAAGATCAACGTTGGCTTGGCAGAAGCTCATACAGGACTGTGGTAAGGAAAATATTTGTCTTTTTCTTCTTGTTTGAGTGAACTTACATTTAGATGGAGCTGTTTTCCTCTAAATGTTGTGCCCTCATGTTGTGTTCCATCACAGGATCAAACACGATGGAGAGGCCCAAAGTAGCCCCATTCCCTGTTCTCACTCCTGAAGGGAAGATGATTAAGAAAGGTAGGTTTTGCCTGCAATCTGACAGTGGTTTAAGCAGATAGTGCCCTTCTCTTGGCTCAAAATTCTAATCTCTTGAGGGTTTCTTCCTGTAAGATAGTGATACTTCGAACTTGCAAACTTGAAGCTATCAGTTCTTTATGTCGCCCTCAGTATGGGCCATAGAGGGGTGAGGTAGAGCAGCTCTCTTACTGCTGCCCAGAACTCTGGGGTCCACCCTGGAGAGCAGTGAAGCAAGTACAGTGGAAAAATTCACGTACAAGCTTGCTGCCTTTCCTTTGCTTTTTACCATTTGTGATTTGAAAAAAAAAAAAACCCTGAAAAGTGGCTTTCTCTCCGTAGAACCAAACATGTTTCCCTCCACGCTGATGCTGGGAGCCCTGTCCAACACGAGCCAGCTGTTCCCCGGCTGCCCGCAGCTGGCGAACACGCCGGCGGTGGGGCCGGGCAAGCAGGACGTGCTGTCCCCGTGCTGGCTGCACGGCTCCCCGCCCCCGGCCGGCCTGCTCGGCTCGCAGCCGCACGGCAGCTTCTCCACGGAGCCCCAGCACAACGCCCCGGGAAGCAGCTCCCTCCCGACCTTCCACGACAGCGCCCTGGCCTGGTCCGACGAGAAGGATTCGGGCTTCTTCCGGACCTACGGCAGCACGAACGGGCTGGGGGCCGAGGTGGTGTCGGCCGAGCTGCAGAGCCTCGCCGTCGGCGCCGTCTCCAGCGCCGGCATGGTCGGCATGGACACGGACGACATGAACTGCAGCAGCTTCAGCCTGGAGAAGTTCAGCGCCATGCTGAGCGCGGGCAGCCACCGGCAGCAGCTGCAGCTGCCCCCGGCAGGGCCCAGCACGGGCAGCGGAGCCGCCGCTTTCGCCTCGCAGCCCGGCCTGGCCCACCCCCCTTACGGCTTCCTCGACCAGGAGGTGCTGAGCGAACCCAGACTGTCCAGCGGCCACCAGGGCAGCCTGGCAGACGGCCAGTTCTATGACGCCGACGGTGTCCACACTGACGAGATCTATCAGTCCTTCCCCTTCGATAACATTTTACAGAGCTATAACCCGTGAGCCAGCGCTGGGTACGTAGAGCTCCCGGGGTGCTGCTGCGTGGAGAGGAGTAATTTACCCTTCTGGAGTCCCTGCTTTCTCTTTCAGAACGTTGCTGTGCAAGTTTCATTATCTAACTTAAAGGTTATTTATTGCAGCCCGTAGTGGTGCCCATAAAGAGGGAGGTGGGAGTAGGGTTTGGGGTTTCTGTACCTTGAAAGTACCTTGTGGATGTATTTTTGCACTGTTGGAAGTGGGAACTGTTAACACTTAAAGCTTCCTTACCTTTGGGGACTGTAAAAGCTGACATCTTCAGAAGGGTTAAAATTTCAAATACTTCACGGGGTTAAAGTTGTTTTGAAATAGCCATTTTTGCTATAGAAATTAAATATAAATTTTGGTAGGACAGAAAGTGAGGAAAAAACCCTGCTCATGAGCACTCTAGTTCAGTCTCATCTAATGAATGATATCTGAGTGCTGCTCAACTTACTTGAAAGGTTTAGGTTTTTAACCCCCTTTCTACAAATATTCTTCTCCTAAAATGAGAACATGTAATGATTTTCCACGCTGTCACCACACTCCATTTGCTTTGAAGGCAAATTTACTCGTAATTTTTTCTTAATGACTATGTCATTGTTAGATATATTTAAAAAGACCGGAAGGTTTGAGTTTTTAAATACTCCAGCTCTGTTGGAAAGGAAATCACTGCACAAGAGAAGGAACAGAAAGTGAGGACTTGTCTGCACTTCATCCAGAGTGCACTATTTTAAAAGCCATGCCCCTGTTGCTTTAGGAATGAAGCTGTTATTGCTCTGCAAGCTGTGTGAGTGTGTAGCTGCGATGTGAGTGAGATTTGGAAAGGCAGAAATCTCTGGAGCCAAAGTATCCACTTACTTTCCTCAGGTATCCCAGCAGTTTCCTGCTATGCAAGTGACTGCTTCACAGAAGGCTCAGATCCTGCCTCCCCAGCACCACCCCCTCCCAGGAGGGCAAGGCCAGAGGCTGCCTTGGTGCCTCACCTCTGTTAACAACTTTTAAAACCATTTCAGTCAGTACTAATTAAAAACACTCCTCTATCCTCTGTATCAGGAACCAGAACTTCTTCCCTTCCACTTGATTCCCAGTCTTTGCTCTTAGCCTGGACAAGAGCTGTTCTTGACACCTCCAGCTGGAGGTAACTGGCTGGGTAAGACACTCACTCTGGCCTTGGCTATTTTATTATACTGTTATTTTTTAAGAAGCAACACAGAGAAATGTCTGAGTATTTCTTAAGTGACACAGCTGCTCTTTAGGGCAGATAAAGCTTAAGGGTTACCTTTTGGTGACATAAAACTGCACAATGAGAGCAGCAACAAAAAAAGCAATAAAATGTCCAAAACCCACCCCCGCCCCCCAAATCAAAAAAAGCCACTTGAGGTGTAGAGTTGTACACATGGAAAGGTGTTCCAGAACCCCTCTGTGGTGGACAGGAGAGCAGGAATCCATTGCACAGGGAGCACTCTGCTGCTGCTGGAACTCCGTCACACAGGCCTGACAGTCAGGTGAACTTTAGAAAACTGCTTCCCCTAACTCCAGGTGCACAACAAAAATGAATTGACTCTCCCTGTTTTAAAACAATTTTTCCTGACTTCTGCACCTCTCCTCCACACTATTAAGCAATAGAAAGACCAAAGAAATATACAGAAAGTTTGAAACGTGTTGTTTATTCAGTTTTTTTTTCAAGTTCTCAGTTCTAAGAATATTAAATGTAAACATTTTACTCACTTCATATAAAGCTCTTTATAGTACAATTTGTTTTTACTGTATAATTAAATATTTTCAAAGTTCTGTTTTCCTTTGTAAACGAGTTGGTTTGGTAATTAAAAAAAACTGGTTATACCAAGTGCTCAGCTTCTGCAACCTCCTCAGCTTCGTGACACCCCTCACCATGGGAAAGGCAGGGAAAAGGGACAAGGTAGGTTATTGGTTGCTTATGCTAGGGTTTGTTGGGGTATTTTCTGTTCCCTCTTGCTGGTGGCCACTATAAAACCTCAAGGCACATGAGGGCTCATCTGCCTCAGCAGGTTTTGTGGCAGAGCTGTTGGGTTTTTAGGCAGAGGGGACAAGGGCACAGATGCTTTTGGCTGAGCTGCACTGTTAGTACAACTTTCTCCAGGCTCAGCTGAGCTGATGCAAAATCAAAATGCAGGAGGAAGGCATTAGAGGTGTCTGGCTGGGGAAATACAAGATGGAATCTGGCTCTCACAAAACACCCAGCTTGAGCACTCACAAAAATACTCCTAAAAATCAGGTGAAAGCCCAAGTACAACATGAATATTATTGCTGCAGTATTCAGTACATGATGGTTCTGAAACTGGACTGGAAACAAAGTTCAGACCCCCAGATTACATTTCTCAGTTTCATATTTGCCTGTGATAGGTGCCCAGGAACTGCCTCAAGAGCTCAGGGATATCCATATCAATTTTCACCCCCCCATTCAGATACTTCAGATTTACCGTAAAAATAAACAGCCTGGGAATTTTGGGAGGAGCTCTCTGCCTTGCCCAGAGAAGAGCTCAGACTCAGCACATTGAGGATCATCTTTATGGCCCTGTTTATCCTGGATTCTGCCTGGGATCCCCACATGCAGCAGGAGCTGCAGAGGGAAGAGCCTCCTGTGTCCTTGGCCCTACTGCAGCAGCCCTTTCCCTCTCCCCCTTTTGGCTCCATTTCCCCTTGGAACAGCTCTTCCCCTGCCTGTTGTGTCCAGAGAGCACAGTCTTGTTGACATTTTTTTTTCCCTTGTAACTTATGGAATTTAAAAATCACATTTTAGCTCACTGTGAGTTTTAAGAAATCATATAGATACGAAATCCTCTTGTTTTCTCAATTCAGTTTCTCTGGTTTTCCATCATTAATGACATTTCCTTCCTAGCTGCAGATTATTATCTGAGAACTACTCATGGAATCTATTGCTCATAAGAGCTTTAATATTAAAACCAAAAAAAATAGTGCTGTCTGAATCAAATTTTTATGCTAGAAAAACAGGAGCTTCTGAATTACTTACACAGACACAAGTTACAGACACAAGTTTTGACATCCTAGCACAGGCAGAGCCTTAAAGGAGCTCCTTAAAAATGTATTTACTTAACACTTTTAAAGCCTCCAGCTCAAGCTCTCATGGAGCTGTTCTAGCATCACTGAATTCAAGGGAAAACATCCCAGCCATCCTCCCTGTCCCCAGACAGTGGCTTGTCTTGGCAAATGTTACCCTCTTTATTCCCAAAATGGTAACAAAGAGCTGTGAAATTCCAAATCTTAATTTCTTGTTGATAGTTTAACTCTCTTCTGTACTTCAGGGAAGCAGCTCCCTAATGGATTAACATGATACAGGTATAAAAAAATGACTTCCTAAAGACGTAGGTGGTGCTTAGTAAGAAACATTTGAAATAACCAAAGAAAACCTCAGATCTGCCCTATTCCAGGCAAGTTCCTAGGCTGTGTTCAACTCTTCCAGGCATCCATTCAAGGTGAGGTACAAGAAAAAATGTATTATGCTGCTAAATCACAGCTTTTTATCTCTCTCTATACCAGCATCCTGTGGTACCTTTTGTTTCTGCCTGCACTCTGACATTCTTGGTATTCCTGTTTTTCTTTAGAGTCCCATCATGCAGCACTGCCAGGAGTTCCCAGTCTTTCTATATATTGTGACTCACTGGGGAATTCCTACTCAAGAGGGCTGATGAGGCCTCAGCTCTTGCTTCTAGGAAGCTTCCCCAATGTTTTTAAATGAGAAAAACTTGGTTTTCAGTGCAAAGTTTTCCTCTGAAAACTTTATTTTCCCTTTGAAAAGCACTCTGAGAGACAAATTTGCTCATCTGCACTGCCACTGACCAAAAGACAGCCAGTGCATCAGGGAAACTTGCTGCAGGCACTGTCCTGCTGCCTGCAGTCTCCCTGGGTTTTGGAATTTCCTGCATGAACTGCTCAGAAGAAGCTGGGACTGGGTTTCAGATAACTCAGTGTTACGTGCATCCACGCAGGGAAAGCTGTAGTATCCAATATAAAAAGAGTTTAAAATAAAATCTGGCGTGATGGAGGGTTATGTACACTGGCTCCCCAACATCTTTTTATGTACAGAAGAAATAGAAGTAAGGCTAGAGATTGAACCAACACTACCTGGTCCAGCATGTGTAAAGAGCCCAAGGGTATCCTCTGGCAGATCAACATGATCCAAATGTTGTGGGGACACCCTTGGCACCCAGGCTGTAACACTGCACAGTGTCTGGTCACCAGCTGCTGCCAAGCTGCCTTTGCTTCCTCATCCCAGCTCCAGAAGTTAATCAGCCAGGGTTGGAGGCCAGTCAACATCAACAGACTAGAAAAGCAGAGGGGGAAAAAAAGGCAGCAGAGTTGATGTTTTACAGATAGAAAAAGAATCACAACTCCTTTTGCTAGTACTTGGCAGCATCACTCTCTGTTGGGCTGCATTTACAAAGGAGAGTAGCATTAGGAAATGTCTCCTGTGGTAAGGAATGTTGATCCACTCAGAGCAATTCCATGGAAAGCATCTCACCAGGGTAACTCCCTTAGTAATTTCCAGGAAAGACAAACAACCACCAACTTACTTCTACATCCAGCTCCAGAATGTCAGCAGTTCTGTTGAGAAGGGACCCAATGTTGGGCTTTGTTCTCCCAAAGTCTCCATGCACAAACTCTTTAATGTAGCTGGAAGTACTGGCTAAGGAGAGGTGGATTCCACACCAAAGAAGTCAAAAGGGGAAAAAAAAAGTATTTTTTGTTTTTTTTCTACTCCTAAGTAATTTCTTAGTTAATATCCTGTTAAGCCCATACCTGTCCGTAGGAGAGCACCTAATTCCTAGCTTCTGACTCTGGTGCCAAAAACTGCACTGCTGACCTTTATTTTGTTTCATTCCAAACTGAGTAGAGAATTTAGGAAAAAACTGTAACTTGTACATAGCAGCAATCTCCAGTGTGCACTGAAGTGCATTAAATATTGTGGAAGAGGTCATTTTTGGAGCTGAAGAGTTTTCAGTTGAATTAGAAAAAACTGAAGTGTATTTTAACCAGCACATTTTTATATCTGTCACATACTTAATGAAAACTCCAAGGTGAGACTGTGACCTAAAAGCAAACATCATGCAGTGGTGCATCATCCAGCGACACCACTGCGGGAGAGCGAGGATTTCCAAACACCACCGCCACCTGAGCAGGAAACTTCCCATTATCCCAGTCACTCCCACCAGCAGGCTGCTTGGCATCTGCCTCGTGTCAGGGCACCCAAGGAAAGTTCCCATTATCCCAGTCACTCCCACCAGCAGGCTGCTTGGCATCTGCCTCGTGTCAGGGCACCCAAGGAAAGTTCTCATTATCCCAGTCACTCCCACCAGCAGGCTGCTTGGCATCTGCCTCGTGTCAGGGCACCCAAGGATACGTTCCTGCCTGAGTTTTGAGGTGCAGGCGGAAGTGGTGCTCGTCGATGTACTCGGATTTCATGGTGTGGATGAGCCGGCAGCGCACGGCCAGAGGCCGCCGGTGCAGCACCCGCAGAGGGGTCTTCTGGTCCAGCTTTAACTCCTGGTACAAGAAGTGACCAAAAACATGAGGAAGGAAATGTGCAAATGCTGTGCAGATTGTAGGAATTGTGTGTGTTGTTAATCAGTCCCATCTTTTTTATCTTGTGTTCTGGTAGCTGAGTAATCTCAAGGCGAGACTGTTTTTTTCCAAGTTTGTCAAAGGAAAAAGGACAGCCCTCTCAGGCCAAGGGAGGCCTCACATGAACACAAACTAATGGAATCACAAATACAGAAGAATAACCTTGAAATCTCCATAGCCCGTTGCTGGAATGACTCCAGGATTTAGCAGCTCACTCAGAGCCTCAGGGCAATTAGCAAAAAAAAAAAAAAAAAAAAAAAAAAAAAAAAAAAAAAAAAAAAAACCCCACCCACAAAACGCTTTGTCTAAACTACAGCCAACCCCCTAGAAATAAAAGTGAGGGGAAAAAATCTTATATGAGATTAAATCTCAGAACAGTCTTTTGAAAAGTTCATTCCCAACTTCCCAACCCTCTTTCCCAAAAGAGAGGCAGTAGTTTGAAAGGCAATTTCTCAGGAGCAAGGGAAGCTAAAGGAAGAACTTCCCAAGAGTTGTCTGCCTGAGCTGTAATGGCTTCAAGGATGAGCTCATGGACAAGTCCTGTAGGAAATGGTGCAACACACCAAAAACTGAACCCACTTCTCCATCAGCCCAATATCTGGAGAAAGTTCTCATTCCTGCACATGCTGAGCCTTCCTGAGGCCTCTTTGCATTCTGACATAGACACTTCCACCTCCAAATTGTTGCAGCTGTGGGAGAACAGCTTTAGAGCAGAACAAAAGAGCTTCTCTGTTCCTTTCACTTACACAGGACACTGTCTAAGGTTAAAAAGGGTGCAGGTGCCAGATTTCCTCCTCTCCCTGGATTTGATCTCCTGGAAGGGGAATTTTACACAAGGATTTGTCTCTGCTAACAGCCAGCCCCCTGTCCTGCTGAAGTGACTGGTGAAGGAAGGAAGTCCCTATAGCAAGAGAAACCCTGATTAAAATAAAAACAAAAACCAAGCACAAAGCAAGAGAGAGGCCCATGGACAGCCTGTATTTAACTCTTCCCTAGGGCACCAGGCCAGGTACTATTTAAATGAGCAACAAGAGCTCCTGCTACCTTGATATCATCTAGAAACGCGATGTCTTCTCTCTGTATTGCTTTGTCTGTCCATATCAAGGCACTGTAGGTCTTTGTCTTCTCCTCCTCACCTTCCTTCATACGACCAATTGCCTCTCTAAACAAAAGAAATAATTATACAAGGCTGTGGGCAAGAACACTTCTCAACTCCCCGAGCATCACTTCGAAATCCCTCGCCGCCGACAATAAACACTGACCTGGTGACAAGCTGTAAATCTCGAACCTGTATTTTGTCTGAAGAGTCATTAATTGCCTGTGATATTTAAAAAAGCAATCAGTTAGCAAAGCTGCTGGCTTGGAGAGGCAGCAAGTGCTTTACGAGTTCCGTGAGGTGCCTGTGATTTACCTGCTGCAGCATCTTCATCTCCTCCGTGGTGAAATGTATCCTGCGAGGATTCACCAGCTCGATTGCAAAGGGCCTTCCTGGCAACAGGCACAGGCATAAAACATAAAAACACCTTGTTCTAAATTAATGCTGGATTTACACAGCAAAGCTAGAAGGTGTGAAGACTGTCTGCTGTTACACAAACAGGGAGAGGACTGGTGGGCTGAGGGCTGGAGCATCAGGTGCAAGGGAAGAAACAAGGGACTTTTTTTTGGCTACTAAACCCCAGTATCAGCAATAAGTGCAAATTATGACTTCCCAAAAGACATCTTGTACAAGTCCGTGCTAATTAAAAAATAAAAGAAGAAAAAAAGCTAATTAGCTTATTTTCTGTCACCTACAGCAATGCCCAGGTGCACGGCAATGTGAAATCCCACTCCCTCAGCTCAACATCTGTTGCCAGAGTTGTAACTCTGTGCTCAGGGCCAGGACAATCCCCAGCACAAGCCATGCCAAGAATCACACTACAAATCAGACAGCTACTGAAACACAGGATTGTTCATTTTTGATTTTTCTTTCCTTCCTCCCTTGGCTACAGCAGCTTCAGCACGTTGGAAAGCAGCTGACCTTTATAAGGGACTCAAGTTCAAAAAGAAAACAAGGTTCCCCCACTCCACAGTCACAGTGACAGAATTAGAAGGATCCAGCAGAAAAACAAGAGAGGAATCAGTCTGACATATTTATGTCTTAAAAGTAGGGAGTGAATAAAATAAAATACTTTTAACTAACAATGCCTTTCCATGCAGCCAAGGCCACTGAAAAAGGGCTCCTGTTTCAGGCTGGTTTTATGAAGCTGTCTGGTCTTTGGGAATAAATATCTACATTTCACTAAAATGGTTCTGAGATAAAATTCAAAAGCCTCATCACACAGTTGGCATTCAGCAGGATCTGTTAGAGGAGCTCCATGCACCCATTTCATCTCTGTGTTTCACAAGAGGTCTTCGAAGCCTTACCATTGCCTAGTGTCCTTACATCCACATCTTCTCTTCCAGAGGAACTAAAATTAAAGCCTATAACAGATTTGAACAAGGCAAGTGAGCTTTTATTTTACATTTGTAATACTCTCCACAGCTTTTAAAAGGTGAAATACTTTCTTTCTAAACTTGTTTGCAAAATCTACTTCAAATCTACTTTATAAACTGGAGCCTGCACTTCACACACTGTGGGAATTCCTATTTATTCCTAAGCTTTTTGAAGAGCACTCCCAATTCTTTGGCCTGAATGAGACTGCAACAACCAGACTAACATATCCACTGAGAAGAGAGGAAGGGGAAGTAGCAGGGTTTTTTCCAAACTAATATTTAATGTGATTTTTCCTTGGGCCTTTTATGTCTCTAATTCCACATTTGTTAAGATGACAAATGATGGGCAGCGACAATTTCATCTGGATAAACCCTGGAGAAGCATTTAGCTTGTGGAACTTCATGCACTGAGGAAAATAAATGAATCAAGTAAGAAACATGAAGGGGTCAAAAGCCAGGCAGATCCTATGAAATAAATCCTATCCTGTGGTAAAAACCTTCTTGGTACAAGTCATTTTATGAATTACCATCTGTTAAGAAGTTTGGTTAAGCAAGAACACTACCACATGAAACCAACATATTTGCATCATCAGATCCACTGAGGAGCTACTTTAGCAGGATAAAAGGATCTAATTACTCCCAGATCACAGCTGAATAAAGTTTACAAGCTTTGACTTGGAAGGAAACAGGGGATAAAGAAACATAATTTTTTTTTCCATTATACTCCCATATTAAGTGGGTAGCTACCAAGAAAAAAATCTTCTAATAGTGATGAAAACTATGTATGGTAGGAGATCTCCTAAATACTTACTGTCTGCCTTGAATTCTGCCATTAGATGCTCTGAAATTAATTCTTCCACTGAAGATTCCAGCTTCCGCTCCCCATCAATAATCCAGGGAGTCTGAGGTAAATTCCTGGAATATTTGTTGTATCTTCCTGTAAAAGACAACGATGGTACTTCTTAATCATTCTACAACCATGAGTGAAAGCTGCAGCCTTGCACAGCGCATTGAACTTCCATGGGAGCTTTGTGAAGATAAATTGACAGGCTGGAGCTTGTTTCATGGCAGGAGCATTAGAGTAGCACTGTGGAACACTTGTGGCTGCATCCAGGAGAGTGGCAGTAGCCAGGATGGCCACGTAAGGCTGGACTTGGAGAACCTGTGGTTGCAGTCCTGCCTCCAGGGATCACCCTCCTGTGTGAAATAATCCAGGTTCCAAGCCAGTTCTGCTATTGTCTAAAGGCTTAAGAAAATAAACCAAGCTAAAATGCTTTGGCTCACTATGAGGAACACCGTGCAAAAAGTCCCAATAATAAATTAGGAGGAATGACAGGAACCTTGAGAAGGTGCCAAGTAAAGAGACTGGCATCTTTGGATGCTCTCAGTGATGTTTTCGTGGCACCTCCATGACAGGCTATAACCAAAGAAAAAGCCTGACATAGCTGACCAAGATGAGGTTTTTTTATGGATAGGTTTGATAAGAACTGAAAATATTCCCAAAGCAAGGAAATCATTCATAAACGCCA
Source organism: Cettia cetti (assembly GCA_013401135.1). NCBI lineage: Eukaryota > Metazoa > Chordata > Aves > Passeriformes > Sylviidae > Cettia > Cettia cetti. Next base: position 16,661 of record VZUI01048767.1, on the reverse strand, counting down.
AGCAACAACCCCCTGCTTAAACTGCTTTCAACCTGAAACCTTGCAAATAGGAAATGAAAAAAGAGTTCAGGGTAGCTCTGTGCATTACTTTGGGCCGCTGACATCTCAGGGCTTTGGGGTTATGTATCATATTTTCCTATCTCGAACAGTGTTTCCTTTTTGCAATTCAAGCAGCAGAAAAAGCCACACAAACAAATGGGGAAACTGAGTAACACAGTTTCACTGGGGCAAAGAATGAAAGTAGGATGACTCATCATTCAGATACAGCCTCACACTGCTAGTTCTCTTTCCATAAAATAGAAAAAGGAGAATAAGGTCTGCCTTTTTTTTTTTTTTCCTCTCAGCTTCCCATTCTACTAATTTTAACTTTTGATCTGAACAAGAGTAGGTTTAGAAAAACAGAAGGTGTTTCTTGGTTTGACAGTTCCTGAATCCTTAAAAAAGGTTAGGGTGGGAAGTGATCACTAAATACCAAAGGTAAGGTCAAGAGGACAATGTCGTGCTTACAAATTAAGGTCCCATCTCATTTATTAAGAGCAAAATATTTGCACTGTACTCAATAAATTCTATTCTAGATTTAGTTCTTCAAAAGTTAAACACCTATCTGGATTGGTTTTTTGTTGGAGCAAGATATAAACTATAAATGACAAGACCAGAATTAAATGACAGGCAGAAAGTAAACCTGTTTTGCTCTTCATAGTGTTGAATTCTGATAAAACTATCCAATTAAGAAACTTAAAATAAAACAGTGTGTTTGGAAAAGCCTAAAAGGAACTGGATATCTTGGATTCACAAAAATGTACACCTAACTGTCTAATCAATAACTAAAAAATAAGGAATGGTTATATGTGAAACATGGACTACCCTGCCATTCACTTTTGCACTTTTTAATTTTCCATTTCTTTATATTCAGGATTTTTATCATCACAGTATGTTGGGTTTAAATTACAGTTGGGTTCTTTATAATAATAATTAGTTTGTATGTGTTTAAATAAGTTGTTCAAACAAAGGACTAGAAGAATGGCAGATCCTCTGGCAGGCAGATGATGAAAAAGCTAAATCATCTTAACTCAGGGACACCCAAGTGTTGCTGCACTACTTATCTCACCCAAACCTTTATAAATCCCATTAAGATTTTGGATGGGATAATACTCAGTTGGTGAAAACCTCTGAATCCAAATCAAACCCCAAGGAAGTGAATAGCACTGCTGGGAGTTTGCTGGTGTGGAGGTGCCTTTCCCAAACCATTATTCTGAGGGGATCTGTAATTTCTAACTTTTGACAAAACAATATCTTCAGCAAAGGTCAAATATCATTTCTTCCCCTTTCAAACCACTCTTGGATAGAGCTGGATTTGTTTCTTTGCTCCTCACAATTTAGTAAAGGAATTAACAAACAGCAAGAATCCTCTGGGTCTCAGGGCAGTGTTACAAAGTTCTCTTCAACACAACACAGCAGCAAGGAAATGGATCACTTTACCAGCCACAAAAACTGCACCATTATTGCACTGAATTTCCAGAGCATCACAGAGGTTCTTTGGTGATCTTGGGGGACATGGAAAATGCCTGTATTAAAAGTAAAAGCAAAGTAAAACATTATCACTACCAGAACATGATGGGGCATCACCAAAGTAGTAAAAAGTGCCTATTTTGGGCTTCCCACTGTGTGATTTTTACCATATTAACAGCACTTGCTGTTTTCTTAAAACTCAACTCCTAACATTTTGGAAATATGGGAATATTTCTTGCAAAAGGAAGCTTACCTTACAAACTCTAAAGTTCAAAATAATCCTTTTAATTAAAAGATCAGGAGTCATTTTCTATTGCCAGAAAGAAAACATGTTTTAACCAGTAAAGCAACAGAATTTAAAATATCAGAAGTTCTTTTAAAGCCACCCTACCTCTACTTACACAATGAATATTTTCCTCCCCTCCCTAATTCTATACAAAAACACAGTACTAAGAAATAGTTTCAGTATATACTTACTTGAGAAAATCCTCTTCTTTTATCTTCTCCAGGGCTTTTATAACTGCCATTCTGGTGAAAACAGACTGCAGAGTGAAATAAAACAATGAGTCAAGAACTAAGAAAAGCAAAGAAAGGATATGCCTGAGGAAGAAAAAAGCACTGAAACTTACAATGTGCAGTTCTGTCACTGCTCACTTGGGAGCCTCGGTCCAAATTTGCAAAACAGTTTAAAACCAGAATCTTAAATCCATGAACAGAAACCTAAACCAGCCTCATTTTCAGGAGTTAAATATACCAAAGCCCAGCTTTTATGTCAGTGACAGCAGGCAGGTAATTCTGCTGAAAATAAGCCTGTTGAGTAGGAATCTGTTCCTGAAGTTCAAAAGTTGATTGATTCTCAGAACTAAGGGCTCTGAATGGTGGGGCTGGGCAGATCCTCCTGTGGAAAGCAAGCAGCTTCCCACTCCCAAGCTGCAGCAAAAGCAGCAATGCCAGTACAGCAGGAGCCGACTGCCAAGCTTTGTGCACAGCCGGCTGCTGCTGGGCTCACTCCTAGGAGAATTTACATTCCTGGGACAGGAGGAGCAAGGAGCTGAGGCGAAATCCTACTCTAGGAAGGCTGAGGACAGGAGAAGGTCTCTAAATGAACCTTCTAATCAAGCAGGCCAGGTCTTGAAATCCACCTGGGATGGAGCCTGCACCTCCTCTCTCCACAGCCTGCTCCACGCTCAGTTTCCTCAAGGTAAAACGTTTTCTCTTGTGTCTCCTCTGGGCTTCTCATTTCAACATATTCCTGCTGTGTCTCATTCTTCCACCACTCTCTGTGCAGACCAGCCTGGCTCCCTGCTCTCAATAATCTCTTTTGGCACTAGGAGGAGATTCAGTTGGATCCTCCCCAAAGCCCTCACCAAGAACCTTGAAGAAGTCCAGGTTCCTCAGCCTTCCCTCCCACGCATGTGCCCCAGCCCTGGCACTGCCCTGATGGCTGTCTGCTGAATTTCCAATTTAATGGTGTCTTTGCTGCAAACTGGATTGGGGATTTGGGGGCAAAAAAACCAAACAAATACTGGGTCACTGTTTGGGACGTTTCAAGTCTTGGCTCTAAAGAGTTCCTGGGTGTCTTCAGGAAAGCTGCTCTCTCTCCTTCTAAGCATAAATTAGAGATAATAGCACTTCCCTTCCTCATAGAATAGATGAGCAGGCAAGCCCTGAAAGCAGCAGCAGGTTTAAATAACTATCTACAGAGACAGCACAGAAATTTTCCCTCAGAAGCCAGTTTTTACACCACTTCTCTGATTAAACACAGCCCTTGAAGGCCAGCTTTCTTTGTGAGGACAAACCTCTGACAGCTCTTCAGAGCTGGTATTTTTCTTTAGATTCCCCTACATTTTGTTGCCTGTGTGGATTTAACAGCCAGGCCCTGCTGGTTTAGCTCCTTATGTGGGATTTCCCCCCTTTTAAAGGACAGCAATGCAGCAAGCAGTGAGTTATAACAATACAACCCTGCTAAAAAAAGAGGGGCGTTTATTGGTCAGGTGGAGTAGACTCAGCAGAATTCCAGGGCCAGACACTGCCTCTGCCAAACGTTGGCAGACTCTTTACCAGAAAGAATAAAAGGCCTTGCAATGCCTTCTGACACGAGTCACTTGTTCTCCCTCTGATCACATCAACTGTCCCACTGGTATCAGTTTCCCTCTGACTGGTTTTTTATCCTCGCGTGTCCCCTTTTCCATCAATGCTCGTGTGCGTGCTTGGGCTCTGCAACAAGTGGCAAGGTCCCTTTTCTTCCCCCCCCTCTCCAGAGGCAGAGAGGATGAAACCATCCTGCATGTAATCCTGGCTTTCATTCAGATCAGAGCACATGAAAACTGCAGTGTGATCATTTCCCTTTTGGCTGCCGAGTCTCATCTTCACAATGTGACTTACCTGAACTGCTTCACCCACAGAGAGCTTGAGGATCATCTTTTATGCTACTTCTAATGCATGACAATCAAATTCCTAGATCTTAAGGGAGGTATTTACAGAGAACCTTCCTAAAATTATGGCCTTTAGACACCCTGGAAAATGAAGGACCTAAAGAAAAGCACCAAGCTCTTGGTTTTCCTAAGCTGAGAACTGTGAAGTGAATAAAAGAGACAACTTTATTTTCAGACAATTGAAAACCAGAGAGCTTTTTGATGAGGGAAAAGCAGACATTGAGCACTGACTGGATACCCAGGTAAGTTGTAGCTACTGCTGTGAAATTCTGAATGTCAGAGCAGAAATACAATGATGAGATCTTACCTGTTTGTTCTTCGCTGGTTTGAAACAGTCTGGGCAGGCTGTGGCTCTAAACACAGAAATGAAAATTAGCTGCTCCTCTTACAGAGAAAGAAATAAACAGACAGACTCATAAGCACAGCATGTAAATGGTTTTTGTACCCATACACCCAGTGTCTCACTTCCACAGCTTAGCTCAGAGCAGATTTTCAAATTCCCTTTATCCTAAACCACGAATGGTGCAAGATGTGCACTCCTTGCTCCAGAGAAATCATGGACAAAGCTCTGCTCTTCTGCTCTGACCAACACCATGTCTCAGATTTTAGATGAGATGGAAAAGCACACAAGTTTAGCTTTCAGTCCTTTTCAATCCTTTGCAATAAAGGTCATGATTAATATTTTAAGTTCTAGGCAAGATTTGCTGACACCTTGAAATCTGTACTTGCTGCTCTTAGACAATGGCCACTACAAACCTGAGATTCAAATTGTCTCTTCTGGAGAGGAAAATTCAACTTCCCGCTGAAAAAGTAACCCCAGGTGTTCACCACCACTTGTGCTTTGCCTGTTTGAAAGGAAACTATTGGCTGTTTCATGAAAGTGAAAGCCAAGTCAGGGAAACACTTTTTCAGAGTAGTTCAGAGGAAGCTGCTGTTCCTATCAGTGCATTTCTATGTATGCAGTCAGAGATGATTTCTGGATTTCTGTGTATGCAGTCAGAGATATTTCTGACCTCCAACCCAATTTATCATTTCTTGCTCATGCTTTTCAACACCTCCTTCAGACTCTAAGGAAGCAGGTTTTGCTGTTTCTATACAAACAACTTCCGTGGCCAGTCTGTGATCCAAAGCAATGCAAACTCCCTCTTCCAAAATGTCAGTATCACCTTACCCTTAAATCTGAATTGACAAGAGTCAATTCAATCTTCCATGTCAAACCACGGGTCATTTCAGCACACCCACCTCCACACAACTGTGTAAGAACAGGTGAGAAACTGCAGATGCCGTGCTTGGAAATCAAATCCAAAGCACATCTGGCGTTCTCCAGGTTGAGACAAAGTCCTACTTTGCTTCCACAGAAACCATGACTGTCACTACTACTGTGATAATTCCCAAATTTACCATATTTATGGGAAAACCAAAGCACTGCCTCAGAATGCGCCCAGAGCCAGCCACTCACACAGCAGAATGCCTTGGCACCTCAGGAACTACTGTGTAATTAAATGAGGTGATGTACTGTTACTTCAGAAAGTGTCTCAAACCTTAATTGCTGTTTAAGTGTGCTACAAGGAGAAGGCAAATAAAGGGATATTGTCAGGTCACATGGAATAAACCTGAGTAATTGGAATGTGGAATGGAACTTCTTTATAGCTTTCATCTCTGCAACTGCTCTGCTTGGAGCACTAACACTGGCACCATAACATGTTCAACAGCAATATTCCTGAAATGTCAGAAAAAGGATGGGAGGATGAGCAGAAAATACCAGTGAAGAGGTTTTGGAGAAGGAAGTAAAATTAAATAAATTAGAACAAAAGGATGCAGGATACAGAAACACTTCGGTTCTTTACAGGATTGCAGGAACCACTATTTAGAACTGTAGTTTGGCCTTACAATTTCCTCTCTCTTTTGCCCAGTTTTCAAGAAGCTGGAAAAGAAAGATGTTCAGCAAACACTGTAATGATTGTTCCTAACACTGGTTCCTTCCCAAACTTCCATTCCCTCATCCCCCACCTCAAGACAAAAAAAAGATGCAGTTGTGGAAAACCAAGAGGGTGGTGGATTGAGCACTCAAAGATCACAAATTGCCAGAAGAGAAATCAGGAAATAAATAAAGGCTGCAAAAGAAATCTCTAGTCTGAAGAAATTCATGAAGAAATGAATTCACGTTTCACCAGAGATGACTCTGCTGAGCTTCCTTCTATGCTAAGATTTAACTTGCAGTAGATGCAAATTAACTGAGTGAAACTTTCAGTTTTCCAGGAAGCATCAACAAACAGGAAGAGTGACCCTAATTTTCCAGAATATAACACAGCTAGATTTGGAGAAATCAGATTACATGACAGCTAAATTCACAGAACTATTTTGCTTCTTTGTGTACAGCAAGTGGCCTACTGGGGCAGGCCAGAGGCTGTGTGTAGTGGCCAGGGAACTTCTGTTTGTTTTCATCAAGCAGCTGTGTTGGATTAACTCACTTCAAAGCCTTTTCTCCTGTCCATGGGTCCTATAGGAGCAGGAAAACTTAGGTATGACCTCAAAAGATTCCCCCGCTTGCAGTGACCTGGTTCAAATTTTTAAAAATTATAGAGTCAATTACTTCGAGAAGGGCTGAAATTGAAGAACTTACCTGAATGCTCTCCTTCCAGTTCAAATCAGAATTCTGGATGATTTTTTTAATTGGCATTAAAGAGCAGAATTAACCAGGGATGGGTGTAATTTCAAGCTCTGCAACTTCATGTGGATATGAGGAAACCTAGATGCAGGCCACATTCTAGTTTATAAAAACTGCATATTGTGCTCTGTAACAAGTCCAAACCAACAATGTTGCACAACATTTAGATAAAGATCTTTTGTTACTTGTAGAAAAGCTTACAGGAAACGGCACTCCTCGTCTGTTTCTGGGTGAGCAAAGACCACACTAACTTCAAACAGACTCTAAATTAAAAAAAAGAACAAGGAGGTGGTAATAGTTTTTTAAACAACCAGGGAGGATATTCTCAAGCACCCACCCGTTTTGTAGTTTTAGGAAAACAGCAGAGACAAAAGAGACAGTAACCCATTTTTTAATGTTTAAAGACATTAAAAGGTGTGCCAGAGCAGCATTTGCCTTTCTGAAGTCACCAAAGATGATGTGAGAGTCATGAGTGACCTGCATTGGTCCCATCCTGTGCAGGGCCCAGGCAGAGGCAGCCAAGGCTCAAAGCCTATTACGGTCACTAAACCCCAGAGCTCTCCCAGGAGTGCAATAAAGATAAAAACCCTGCAGCAGTCACCACTGTAAAATTTTGTCAGGGGCTTCCTTTGCAATGCCTGCATGGCCTTGGGGCAAAGCAAGGCAACACGTCCTGGTGGATTGACAGCTAGGCCAGGAACTCCAGTGTAATCTCAATTCTTCCCCCAATTCCCTCTCTGGCCTTGGGCAAACAACGCTCATTACTTCTGTTACTCAGATACCAGAACACCTCAGGAGGGCAATTGAAAAGAAGACTGGCTAATATTCAAGTGCCTTGTAGATAAAGGGCACTAGAAAAACAACTCCTGTGGTACAGGGATGTCTGGAGCAGCTCCGTGCCGAAGTGGCATGGAGCTTTTGCAAACTTGGTTTGTAAGAAGTTTGCTTCTTCCTGGATCATCTTCAGAGTAACTGAGTGGGTTTTTTCTTCACTAAGACAAAAGTGATGCTTTCAATTAGCACTCCTGGGAAAACATAGCCTGTAATTATTATAGAAGCTGACAAATCAACATAAAGACTAAGTGAATCTAGTCCTGGGGTCAGTGCTATGGCTGGTGACAAATAAAACCCACAGACAGCCACGACTGCAGAAAATTTACGTTCAAGATGATTCAAGGTGCTTCTGAATTTGGCCAACACCTGCTTGCCATATTCAGTCAATGCCTTTCAGAAAGATTTAAAGGATATTAATCAGAATCTGCAAGTTGAAAGCAGTTAGAAAAAAACCATTTCTATTGCCTACTTAGAGACATTGCAGGTCCCAACAACCTCATTTCTAGTGTTCATTAAAGTGAACAAGGACCAGTCTTTTCTCTTTCAGTACATTTCAGAAATTTATTTTATCCACAGAATCTGAACAACTGAGCTCCCAGAGAAGTAGGAAGTGTTGGCAGTGACAGGAGACCAAGGAAGGAACGTGTGAGTTTTCCTTCGGCCTCTACAAAACAGGGCTCCTGGAACAGGAGGCAACTGGAAAAGTCTCACCAACAAAAGGAGGATGGCAGCACAAGAGATTCAGCACAAGCCTGTGGTGATTTCAGAAGATGCAATGAATCTGTGTGTACAAAAATGAACACTGGGCCCCTCAGGACTTTCACTTGGAGATCTCTGGTTAAAACAACTTCCCCCCAGCTTTTCCCTACAGTGAATTTAGGAGTCACTCAACTTGTTTCTCTCTTAATAAGGAAAAAAGGATATGTTTTTATTTCCCCACCATGTGTATAAGTGTATAAATATACACATACAAACACATATGAAAAAAGAATGAAGAAGCAAAGAAAAAAGTGTTATTTATACAAGACCTTTCCATCAGCAGAAACACCCAACTCTTCTGACAACTGGGGATGAATAATCCATTTATAAGCTTCTTTGAGCTGAACGATGTCATCCTTAGGCAAGGGAAGGCCCAGATTTCTAAATCACAAAGAAACAGTAACTTGCACAGGGGTCTGTCAAAAATAGATCCATGACATACAATATTTCAAGAGGAACTTAAGTAACTACTGCCAAGTAAAACAGATTCAATTTTTCCTGTGCACTGAGGAAACTGATGCCAGAGCTTCCTGGGAGATCAAAAGCTGCAAGAGTCTTTCCAGAGCCTGCCCAGAAAAAAGCTGAGGAAAAGAGAGATGCATTTCAAACCACTTGTCTGGGAACTCAGAGAGCAAAAGAGACAAGAAACCCCAAGTAAGGTCAAACCAAGTGAAAACCAAAAAACAAATACACAAAACCCAGCTGACATCTTATTCTTTGTAAGCACCAGGTAAACTGGACTATAAAATCAACATTTATGTAGAGAAATGGTGTCTGTATGAAGAGTTCCTGTCAGACTGACAGACAGCAAAAGGAATGGCTCACCTCATCTGCTGCTTCACCCCCAGCCAAGCAGCACGCTGCAGGTCACCAGCCATGCCCAGGGAAAAGAGAGGAAAAAATAAAAGCAAGTGAAATTAAGGCTCAGAACTCCCAACAATCTGAGAGACTCTTTGCAAATGAAGTGTTTTAAAAATTCATGACTAAAAGGAATTATCAGGAATTTAGCTTTTGCTTCAGAAGTGGAAAGATGGAATTGCTGTTTTTATTTCTAAGACATCACTTTGCCCTTCACCTCAAATCCTATCTGGCTTTAAAAAAAAAGAAAAGAGGTATCATGAAACACTTTGAAACTTGTTATTAATCCTGTAACTACAAAAAGACTCTAAGTCATCAGTTATCTACCATACAGAGAAATGAAAAAAAATAAAGTGTCTAAATGAATGATATATGAAAGCTTGACTGACATAAATTAATGAAACCACAAATTCAGTTATCATCCATTATTAAAAATTTAAATAAAAATACACTTGGTCTTATGGTAATCACAGAATTGCCCCCTTATTTAGAACACACAACTTAGTTTAGGTGGATAGGCTAAATACAGAAAAGGCAAGGAGCAGAAGGAATAATTCTAGAAATCAGAGGGAGTTTTTAGTACAAATGCTCGAGTTCACTAACAATTAGTAAAAAGAGAAAAACTTCCTACAATGAAGCACAACAACATTTTCAGTTCTCCTCTACTAACTACAAAATACATTGCAACAGGCAGCAAAACCACTGAAGTAATTCAGTTTGTGTCACCATCCTCACTGAAGATGAATTCCAAAAGTCAAGTTGTTTGATTTGAAACCAAGACAATGAAACAGTTTGCAGTCTGTAGGCTGCAGACTTTTAAATCCCTTCCCCGTCTTTTATTTTTCATATACTCGAAGAATAACCTCCCCCAAACTCTGCTGAAAGAATCACTGTGCATTGTCAAGGAAATAATTCTAAGGAAGAGGTTTGAAAACAGGTCTCAAACTTCAGGAAGCAGGGCCAGGATCACATGGATATCAGAAGGAACCACATCATAGATCCCTTTTCCATACTGATAAGGAAGTCAATCAACAAAATAAGTCTATTATCCTTTATTTGGTACATTTAAAAGAATGAGGGAACGCTAAAAACAGTGCTAGAAATTAAGAGGGAAGAGGGATGGTGCAGAGAGGACACAAACTTTGTTAGATCCATGATACACAAACCCACACACTGCTGAACAAAACAAATGCAGTTGTAGTAATGAAATCCTGTTTGCTCAAATCCACTGTGATTCAATATCCTGCATTTGAAGACAGTATGAGTAAGGCTGCTTCACTTGAAGTATATTGTAATCCTGTTTGCATAATAACCCAGATAAAATCATAAATAAAAATAGCTTCAATTGAAATTCCTTGAGCGTAGCTCTGAACTAGAGGATGTGACAACCACACAACTGGGCCTAGGAAGCTGCATTTGACAAATGCCAATTTACAAAGAAACCTCTCTCATGGCTTGATTTAGAGCACATGCAGGTTTGGGATGTTTGGGATTCAGGGGGAGGCTAATCTCACTCCTCTTCCCTGTTTTCTTGGGATAAAACTATAAAACTTCTGCACAGGAGAAGCTATGCTAAAATGAGACCACAGGTCAAATTTCATGCCCTCTCTCTCTTGACTTCCAAGTTGAAAGAGAATTAAAGAAATTATTTTCCCCTTTCATTTAAGGAGAAACAATAGATGAGGGTACTGCAAACACAGAAGCCAAAAGATCCCAAATTCCAAACTGGATTCAACCACCAAGCCAGCCAAACCCCTCTACTCTCTCCCAGCTGAACATGGAGCAGGGGATCAGATCCCTCTACTCCATAATTACTTCATGTTTGTGAAGTGGTTTGAAAATGAAAAATGCTCATTACAGAGCTGAAGCCTGCAGGGCAATGCTCAGCAGCAAATACATCTCTGGAACACACCAGCCCAGGCACTGTATTGATTACCAGCTGCAGGATATTATTCTGGTGCTATCTGAGGGAGCACAGTGGCAACAGTTGAAATACCATGTGCAATCCCAGGCACAGCATTGTTTCAGTGCATTAGAAAAGAGCTTGGAGATGGGGAATTCCAGGATGAGGCACAGGCAGCCCTACAGGGAGTAATGACTACAGATGTTATTTGCATCAATGTCCTTGTAGCAAGCACCAGGATGATGGATCACGACTGAGACCACAGGCAGAGCCAGCAGTCACCCTTCTGAAGGGCACCACTCACTTCATATTCTAATAGAGCTGTCTGACATAAACTTGGGACTCTTGTATTTATGATTTATTTCAATCAAATCTCCTCCTTGTGGAAGGAGGCAATTGCTTCCTTGCATCACAGATACAAATACTATGCAAATGTAGATTTTATGTCCCGCTCTTCTCCAGCTCCTCTCATACATTTTAGACTTGGCAGGATGACAACTGTCATAATTAAATGAGATGAAGGTAATACTGAAAGGCAGTTTCTGATTTTTTTTTTTTTTTTTTTTTTTTTTTTTTTTTTTTTTTTTTTTTGTTAAAAAAGATGATGGGGAAAATCTGTGTGTCACACCAAAGGGCAGTGGGAGAGAGGCTGCCTTTGGGTGTTCTTGGATGATAGGATTGCATATGTTCTTGTATACAGCAGGTCAAGGAATTAAAAGCAGAATTTAACAAATAACCTCTTTCAGCACAAAGCATGTTGAGATATTCTGATATCTGATTCTGGTATTTTCAGGCATTTTTACATACTGTATTGCTGCTTTTCTGTGGCTGTAAAACAGGTTCTCACCTATTTAAGTGATAAACACATAGGAGGTAAATAAAGCCCCATGATTTTTAAAGTTCTTCCTCCACCACCACCCTTTCTCAGCCCTGCAGTTGGAGCAAACAGCTGCTTTGGCATTCCACAAGACTGGAGGCACGGAATAGAAGGGACAGCAGAAACTTCTTAATCCAAACCTTCTCCCAGTTGAACTAAAAGTGTTTCCAAGGGGAACAGATCCACTCTTGGAGCTTCCTACTCAATCATTTCATTCCATCTATTGATTTGTGGGCCCACAGAACAACTCTGACTCCCTCGGCTGTCGCCAGCACCACGGCTTTGCTGGAACACGAGCCGCAGGCAGCGAGGACATCCCTCACCTGAACTGCAATGCAACACCACCCTCTACCGAGGCTGCCTGCAAACATCAGGTGCTCCCGGACCACCTCGGCTTACACCAACCAGGCTTAAAGCTGCAGTAAAACTTGGTAAAGTCTGACCTTCAGTTGGGGTTTGCCAGAGCATCACAGGCATCCCAATACTCACCTAGCCTGAAAGTGCGTTTTGACAGACCTCGTATTTTGGAGGCATCGAAAACCAGAATGGGAATTCGGGTGGTTCACCCAGCCAGGAAAGACAAAGCAAACACACCAACTATGCTCAATTTAAGATGGGGAAGTAGAGAATCTCGTGTTCCAAAAGATTTAGGAGTAGAATATTTGTTAGCTATTACAGTGGCACTTGCCCAAGATGCCACAACTAGCAGCACAAATCACCACTACATGTGCAGTAGATTATTTATCAAACTGTGTGGGAGCAGAAGAGAACTCACCACAGCTTTTACCCAGAAATCCAACACCATCTACACTTCATTCTGCCATGCTCATTGAAGCTTCCACCACATCTCAACCACAGCAGGCACCTCTCGTAGAGATTTACATGTTGCCCTTTAAACATCACTTTTGCATCACTTTTAGAACAGTACTTTTTGCATCATTTTATATCAGAAAGCAGAGGAAGATTGCAAAATATCTCACAACTAAGTGTATTTTCCCATCATTTAAGGTGCTGAACACTTCAAGAGTTCATCCTCATATTCCTTCATTTGCATTCTGCACTACCAATTATCATTTATTCCTGGAAAGGGAGCAGCTGTGCATTTGTCTCCAAGAAGATCCACAGAGCAGGGCTGGCATCTGCACCAAAGGGAACAATTCACTGAGGGTTTCAACAAACTCTTTTTAGGTCTTCAGATGGAAAGTAACTCCTGGACTAACTGAAAACTGAAGTGACTCAGTCTCCTTATTAATTACAATAATACTCACACACAAGGAAGCAGAGAGCAGACTTCACTTCCAGCATGGGCTTTTGGGTTTTTTTAAACAATAACAATTAAAAATCAAACCACTTCCAGCTCATACATTCCACAGTTACTTTCTTAAATATGTAATTATTCAAGTTATTATTTAAGTCCCTTACCTCCCTGACAGACAGCTGTGGGGGTAGTGACACAGAAAAGACAAAACTGGTGAACTGGTAGTCAGCAGAATTAACTTTTTGGCACACCTGTAAGAGAAGGAGCTTAATATGAAACCACAGTAATGGGACTGAGTGGTAATTATTGTTCTAGAACAATCAGTATGAATTCATGTTAACACACACTCAGAGAGATGTCCAACATACAAACCAGAGTAATCACTAACAACTTATTGAAATATAAGCTTTTCTGTCCTCTTAAAAAATAAGTTACTAATCAACAGTATCCTTGGTGCTATGAAACAACCAAACTCACTATATTAAGGCCAGGACCAATTGTATAGTGAAATTTTAGGTGAAATCAGCATCTCAGATAAGGAAATTTACATATCAGATTATTAGGTTTTGTGGTGCCTTAAAAAGTGCTGTCAGATTTTCCATGGCTACTGAAGAGAGCAGCTCTTAAACAAATCCTAGCAGTGGAGTCTGCAAAAAGATACATATTCTGCCCATGCAAACAAAAAAAGAAACAATTATGTTCTGCAACAACAGAAACTATATACTATGCTTTCTATCTAGTCCCATTTTTTATACATCCCTGCTATTAAATCAAATCCTTTTCTATCAAAACTCTGTTAAATATTTCAGAAGCCAGTGTGAGTTTTCTGGCTGATATTTCAGTTTGTCACACGAGCAATGCTATTGCTCAGAGATGGCATCTGCACCACTCTGTGCCCACATTCTCTCCTAATTCACATTTTCTCTATTATCCACAATCTGTTGCATCACCAAAATGTTTTCTTCCCCCATGGTACTTCATAAAGACAGGTTCATGCTGTATTAGAAACATGTAGTTCAGATACCAGCACTTCATGACTCCTCATTTTCCTGTCACATAAAAAAGTGAAGAAAGGTCACCAGTTCCACTGAGGTTTTCCTTGAAAGCAGCTGAACCTCAGGTCATCTCCTAAATTCACGTAACCACGTATCTGTTAGTCCTTTTCTTAGGAAAGTGTGCTCCCTGCAGTCATTCCATTGCACTTGCACTGTTATTTTTTTTTAAAAAAGTGCCACTACGACAAAGCCTGCACAAAATTTGGTCCCACCACAGATGCAACTTCTCAGCTGCACAGGTGTGCAAGCACTGCCCAGGAGCAGGACGGAATAGCATTCTGCCATCTACATTTCAAATCTTCAAAATAGGCAAATGTTTTGGCATGTTGTCTGGTCTCTTTCTTTTGTAAGAAAGAGAAAGCATTTATTTCGAAAAAACAACAAAAAACCTGCACAGTGTTTTCAGTCACCAGCTCTATCCTGTAGACCCCAATATACATAAGCTCCAAAAAAGTACCCCAAAAAACTAAAACTTTACCTTTTTGACAAAGTCAGCCTCACAGAAGTCCTGGAGAATTCCCAAACACACGTTGCAAACGTCCCCAGCCGAGCTCTCCCTGGCAGCATTCCCATGGCCAGCTGAGGGGAGCTGCGGGACGGCTCCGTTGTGGTTCAGATCCTCAGCACCCTCTGCCCTGTGCTCAAGTCTGATTCTCTTACAAGGTGGGTCAGCCACATCCAAACAGACTGTGTCTTCTTCTTCCTGACTGTTCTTCAGAAATTCCTGCAAATCCTTCATCAGATCCTAACACAGAGGAATCACACCGTGGTTGTTTGCTCCTCTCTAACAAACATAATTCCATAAGGCAGTACTATCCCAGTTGAGGCTTAGTGTATGTAATTAACAACATGGAATTTATACTCAAAGACATCTTTAAGGCACAATTCAACAGCTCCAAGCTGCATTTCACTCAAAATAGAAATTTCCAGAGAAAATATTGCTGAATAGACTTGTTTATCATCCAAGAACAAAAACATTTTCCAGACCTGGCTTGAAGAAACACATTTATCTTTGCCCCATCACTATTCCATGAAAAGAGACATTTAGTGCTTTCTTGTCATTTAGATTATGTTAGAATTTAATTCCTTCAACTCCACTAGCCCAGGAAGAGAGCTGGCCACTATGATAAAAAGAAAAGAGAGCAGACACAGGTGGGGGTGAGATGAAACACACAGAATAAGAATTTGTATCAGGAGAGAAGCCTTCAAAAATTAAGAATTACCTGCCTGTCTCTGATTCCTGGAAGGATCAGAGACAAGACAGAGTTCAGGAAGCAGGATTCACTGAAAGGTTTTCAGTAAGGAAGACAGTAGTTACTGCGTTGTTGCAACTCAAAGGAAAATCAGACAGAGATGCAAAAAGGATAAAAAATGGAACAATGAACGAACACTCAAATAATTGATAAAAAATGGAAAAGGATAGGGAAGGAAGATGTTAAAAACGAATTGTGGAGAGTCTAAACTTAAGCAAAGATAAAACAATCAAGACAGACACCAGCAGACACAAGCATAAAGACAGGGGATTAGAGCAAGCTAAGAAGAATGTCTAATAACGCTGTGTTTGTCTGATTTATCCTTAACCTTTGCTCTGCAATTCTTCAGTTGCATCCCCCTACCAATCCTGCAATTTCATGTAAATTTCCTTTACATTGAAGGAAAAAGCACAGTTTTAAGTAACTCCTTTTCCTTTCAGGCCAAGAGCCCAAGAACTCAACAAAGGACAAACCTTGTGTGGATGTCTATAGAGCATCTGTGATCCCACGCAGCAGAACCTCAAAATACATCGTGGGCAAGTGCCAGTGTTGAGTAAGAGCTGAACAATTGGTCTGTTCTTCTCTGTTAGTGAGGACATGCTGGGCAAATCTAAAATTCAACACAGAGAAGTAAAAAGAAACACTTAAAACAAACACAGTTCAGCAATTCAATAATAAAAAGACTCAGCTGAGACTTAACAGCACCATAATTAGAGTAACTGGGATTTTTTTTGTCCTCTAGAGAAAATGTGGGAGACATGTTTGTTGTAAATCACAGGCACAAGAGAAGTGGAAGACCAACCCAAAAAGACCACTGACTGGAGGAAAAGCTTCTCTATTTCTTAGGTTTTTCCTAGAAAACCTGAACTCAAGTTCTGACAAGGGAATGATGAGCTTTTGCCCAGTTTTATCTTGGATAAAGTACATTACATGCTAATCTTTACTGAATGGAGGGTGGAGCTAAGACATATTAAGACAAATTTTAAATAGGAATTCTTCCTAAAATTGCAATGAAAATCATAAAGAAAAAAAATAAGAGCTTCAAGCCATCCCCTTTTGTCACACAAAGCCCCTCCAATTTTTTTAAGATTTGCTTCCCTTCCCAACAGAGGACTCAAGTATATGTGAGAAATCTCACAATGGTTTCTTTCACCCCTGAAATACCATGGCTAATTCGGTTTCCCATCATTCTTTCTGTCCAGAACTTTAGAAAATCCTTTTTTTTTTTTTTTTTTTTTTTTTTTTTTTTTTT
>VZUI01048766.1:0-14863 GCA_013401135.1 Cettia cetti | reverse complement strand
CTTCTTCTGCCCCTCCTTCTTCTGCCCCTCCTTCTTCTGCCCCTCCTTCTTCTGCCCCTCCTTCTTCTGCCCCTCCTACTTCTGCCCCTCCTACTTCTGCCCCTCCTACTTCTGCCCCTCCTACTTCTGCCCCTCCTACTTCTGCTCCTCCTACTTCTGCTCCTCCTCCTCCTTCTTCTGCTTCTTCTTTGAAAAATGATGGAGGAGAGGTGCCTGATGACTGGAAGAAAACCAGTGTCACTCCCATCTTCAAAAAGGGCAACAAGGAAGTCTGGTAAACTACTGGCCAGTCAGCCTCACCTCCAGCCTTGGAAAGGTGATGGCACAGATCACTCTGGAGGCCATGACCAAGCATGTGAAAGAAAAGAAGGTCATCAGGAGTAGTCAGGATGGACTCACCAAAGGCAAATCATGTTTAATCAATCTGATGGCCTTCTGTGATGGCAGGATGAGTCAATGAAGGGAGAACAGTGGATATTGTCTACCTGAGCTTCAGCAAGGGTTTTTACACTGTCTCACATAATATCCTCATAGGTAAGCCCAGGAAATGTGGAAGGAATGGACAGTGAGGTGGATTAAGGACTGGCTGAATGTCAGAGCTCAGAGAGTCATGATCAGTGCAGCAGAGTCCAGCAGAAGGCCTGCAGTCAGAGGTATTCCCAAGAGTTCAATACTGAGACCAATCTTATTCAACTTGTTCATCAACTTATTCAGCTTCCCTGGAGGAAGGGATCAAATGCACCCTCAGCAAGTTTGCTGGTGACACTAAACTGGGGGCAGTGGCTGATCCACCTGAAGGCTCTGCTGCCATTCCATGGGACCTTGATCAGCTGGAGGGCTGGGCAGAGAGAAACCTCATGAGGCTCAACAAGGGCAAGTGCCAGGTCCTGCACCTGGGGAGGAACAGCCCCAAGTGCCAGCACAGAGCTGCTCTGTGGGAAAGGACCTGGCACTCCTGGTGGATCACAAGTTGCCCCTGTGGCCAGGAGGGCCAGTGGAATCCTGGGTGCACTGGGAAGAGTGTGGCCAGCAGGTTGAGGGAAGTGACCATTTCCCTCTCTCAGCCCTAGTGAGGCCACACCTGGAGTGCTGTGTCCAGTTCTGGGCTCCTCAGCACAAGAGAGACAAGGAGCTGCTGGAGAGGGTCCAGTGGAGAGCCACAAGGATGGTCAGGGGTCTGGAGCTTGTATCTTATGAGGAGAGACTCTGGGAGCTGGGCCTGTTTGGTCTGGAGAAGACAAGACTGAGAGGGGATCTCATCAATACACAGAAACATCTCAAAGGTGGGTGTCAGGAAGATGGTGCCAGACTCTTTTCAGTGGTGCCCAGCAACTGTTTGAGAAGCCACGGCACAAGACCTTCTACATGAGACAGAACTTCTTTACACTGAGGGTGGCAGAGCACTGGAACAGCTGCCTGGGGAGGTTATGGAGTCTCCGTCTCTGGAGATACTCAAAATGCACCTGGGTGCATTCTTGTGTCACCTGCTGTAGGTGATCGTGTTTTGTCAGGGGAGTTGGACTGGATGATCTCCAGAGGTTCCTTTCAACGCTAATGATTCTGTGGTTCTGTGATTTGGGTTTGTTCATCCCAGAAAAGAGAAGGTTTCTGTTACCTGAGGGGATCCCACAAGAAAGGTAGAGAGCTTCTGTTTACAGGAGGATGTAGTGGCAGGACAAGGGGAATGGCCTCAAACTGACAAGAGAATGGCCTGAAACTGACAAGAGTAGGCTTACATTACGTATTAAGAAGAAATTCTTTACTCAGAGGCTAAGGAGGCACTGGAAGAAGTTGCGTAGAGAATTTATGGATTCCCTGTCCCTGGAAGTGTTTAGGCCAGATTTGATGGAGGTCTGAGCAACCTGCAGTAGTGAAAGATGTACCTTCCACAGCAGGGGATTTGGGACTAGGTGATCTTTAAGGTCCTTTCCAGTGCAGACTATTATGTGATTCTGTGATCTTTAGTGTGAAAGCTCTATCCTTTTTTGTACCTCTAGTTTAACATGGGTTAAAAGAGTCTGATGAAAATACAACTTCTCCTCTGTATGGTAGGGTTTCTTTTTTTATGTTTGGTGATGTATTTTTTCTTGCTAAAAATGATGTTCAAGAGAAGGAACTCTTCAAATTGAAGTTGCAGGGGGTGCTAATGGGGAGTGACATGCTAGATTCGGAATGTAACTTTGCTGTTGGCAGTCTTCTCTTACATTTTACTGTTTTCTGTGAAGTTGAGCTTGAATACATCAAAACATTTCTAATATAATAAAACGTATCAATAAGATAATGAAGAAGTGTTTTACAGCTAGTAGAACTTGTGTCTTACCTTGCTTTTCTTTAAAGATTTCATTAGCTAATGGAAAGGGAAATAAAGAATAGTATGGCTGCTTTTGAGTTGATTTATCTTTGAGTAAACTCATTAAATGAGTAAGAAGGGTTAAAAGAAATGGAAATTAGTATATTTTCTACAGCAGCAAAAAAGGCCTGTATTAACAAGGGAGGGGAGAGAGGTGCACCATTACAATCGTTCAGAAAAGGCTCTTGGGGATTGTTTTCTGTTTTAGCTGTTTAACTAGTGATTTCCACTAGTTCATTAAATAGTGAATTTCTTCATAGCTTTAGTAGGCAGTTTAAACATATTTTCCTGAGTTTATAATTTGAACCTTCATGGAAATTACTTAAATGAAAAATCAGATTTTTTTTTTTTTTTTGGCTAAACAAAATAGTTGTTTTAACTGTTCTCTGTTTAATTAAAACCTGGTATCCCTCTTACTCAAGTTTTAGTGGTTGAACATAAGCAGTGTTGGGGAGGGGGGTTGTTGTTTTTTGTTGCTGTTTTGTTGGTTGGTGTTTTTTTGTTTTGTTTAATTTTGTTTTGTTTTTTTCATTCAGTTCTCTTGTATATACTGGTTGTATTTAAAGTTTACTTGGAAGGTTTTAATACTTTCCTGCCATGATCTAGCTTTGGTAAGTGGAGAAACAGATGTGTATATTCAAAAGACAGCCTTGTGAATGTAATTATAACTTAAAAATAAGAGAATGAGGTCTGAACTCACAGTACACCAAATGTAACTGCCATGTAAAAATGTTCTCCTGTGATAGAAATAAGGTGCTCTATCCTTTGAAGACATTACATAACACTCTGTCATGCTTTTCATATTTTCTGCTGATGAGAACAGACTTCCCAATGCAGCTGATCAAATACATCCATATTCCTGTGTACCCTGAAGCATCTGTATTGTTCACCTTTATCTAAAGTGGCAGTAAACCACACAAGGCCAAAATTTGAAAGTTGGAGATAAGTTTATGTTGGATAACAGATAGCACTACAGTGAGAACAATCCAGTACAGATACTTGGACTTTGTAGGTACAATCTTCAAGTGTCAATCTTGGAATATTGTTTATTTTCTTTCAGAAGAGGTGATGTAAAAATAAAATGTGCTGTGCCTGGTAGCCAAGGTATAAGAGTCTAAATAAATCAGAGCATTTAACAGAGTAGTTTTCCTGTATTACATATCTTGTATGTAGTAGTCTGGCACAGTTTGAGATGGAATAGTCAGAAATAACTCATTTGAGCTTGAGGTATTCCCAATATCTTAGCTACTTGAAGAACGAGTTTGTTTTAACAGTCTGGCAAAATAACGCCCCAATTGTTAACGAGTAGAAAGAAAAGATTATCTGCTTTTTAAATGTAATTAAATATATCAGTGGTGTGCAATGTAGCTCAAAATCCAATATTTGCCTTCAGCTTTAAGGCTTGGAGAACACATCTTACAACACTTATCTAGTATTTCCACTTGGTTTAAAGACTTTAATTAATTTGTAACTGCTAAAGTACTCTCTCTTCTTTCTGTCTTGTTCTAGGATGTGTTTGTTTTTAGACATGAACTTGCTCTCCTAAGAATATCTGCCTTCATGGGTCTAATAATATTAGGTGGAATAAGTCAACTCTTTTACACTCAGCTAATGGGTATTTTCACTGTAAGTATCTAATTTTAGAAATATATATTAATTTTATTTTCAGTACAATTAGTCAAAGCAGAAAAGCAGATTGCATTTAAGGGAAGATTAGAAAGACACTTGCACTATGAGACACATTTGATATGTGGTCTGTCAAGCCTCTTAACACCAGTGAAATCTAAGAAGCTTTCTAACAAGCGTCTAATAATTCCACCATCAAGTCACTTTCCTGATTTGTATTAGTAAAATAAACTCATACCTTGTCCTGTAATTGTGCAGTGTACAAGGTATGTAGTTGATTTTTGTTTTTATTTTAAATTCTTGTGTACCCTGGTCAAAATTGTGACAGTGAAGCTGAGAACCCCATCTTTGCTAAGTATTTTGATAAATATGCTTATGTTCATCTTTTTATTTGCCAAACTATGGAATGTAATCATAAGCAGTTTACAGTCCAGATGCATATTCTGCATTTAGATTCACAGGAAAAAGATCCTAGGACTGAAAAATTTTCCAGTTTAATGAATATAGTAATGTAATAAATACGTACAAGAAACGAGCTTATTTTGGCATAACATCCTGTACTGTACATTAGAAGTTAATAGCCGCCAGCAGATTCTTTAAAGTTATCTTGAGAATCCATACAAATGTTTAAAATATTGTTCAACATGACAGAGACACTACATTAGTTGGATATGTACATGTTGAAAGAGTCTATGATCTTGCCTGCTGAACTTTTTTTTAAAGACAATAATACAAGATGGCAGCATCTTTGTTGCTACAACTGTTGGAGATGTGATTGAGATTTCATTTCGGAATTAAGAAGATTTGCACAGTATTAACTTTTGTAGGTACATAATGAAAAACCTCCTAACTGTATTGTGTACTTTTTTTTGTATGCAATAAAGGAAAAAAAATTACAGTGTAATTTTTAATTATGTTAGATGAAGTAGTAATACTGCTTCTTGGTTTTACTGTACTACCTTTACGTATTTATTGCCTTTTGCTTTTCCTGACATAGTGGTTATACTGTCTATTGTTATTACCATTCTCCAGCTACTCTACCATAATGCTTTCTGCACTTATTCTCAATGCCCAGGTCAACAGATTTACCTTTGTGCACATTTACTACATGCCTGATTTCTGTTCCAGGGTCATGCTGACAGGTTTTCTCTTCCCTGTTTAAATGTTGCCTTTATGTCTGCATGATCTAGAGCTGGTATGTTTTTCTAGACCACCACTGTGGTGGCTATCTAACTGAAGTGGTAAATTCTGCTCACCAGTAACAGGTGAGACAGAGACAGAAACTTAGTGAGCCCAATTGTTCAGATACTGAAATACAAATGTCTTTTTAGTTTCTGTTAAATGGATATATATATTTATGAGAAGGATCAGAAAGCCCATCTGATCAATACTGCACTAAACCACAGATAGGATATAGAAGAAAACAAGGAACAGACTGTAAGTTTATTATTCTGTTCTGTGTGCTGCCAGAAGCTGGACTAAATTTTAGCAGTGATCATCAGCATCCATTCAGGTACTATTATGGGATGTGAAATAAGACCTCTCAGACTGAAGCTGTTTCTGTCAGATACATTTGAAACCTGGTCTGTTTCTGTTCTGACACAGGATACCCACTGCACTGCCACTGCAAAAGGCACAAATGCCCAGTTGTAACTTCACTGTCCTGAGCTATAACATTTTCAGGAATGAATGCCGGGTTGTAACTTCACTGTTCTGAGCCTTAACACTTTCAGGCTGCTGCCACCGTGGCATTCTATTTATAAACTGCTGTGAAGTCTCTTCTTTCTCTGTCAGTTGTATACTATACTGTGAAGTACATTCTATTCACTTGCAGAGCTGGCAGCTACACTGGAACAGGTGTGGGGTAATAGCATTTTTATGTCCAGTTTTTCTGCTGAAATCATAATCACTGAGCTGCAGTATGTCTGGACACACTTTTCTATTGTCTTTGCCAAACTTTGTGAAACAAACATGCTACAGTAATTGTGGATGTGGATGGTCTGTGAAAGGCAGATGTTAAAAAGTACAGATCTTCATTAAGGCCTTTCACTGCACTCTATCTATGCCCCCAATAGCAGAGGGCCTGTTGTCCCATGGACAGGTTTTTAGGCGTGATGGGATTGCTGGGGGAGTAGAAATTTGTTACTGGTGTATCTCCAGTCATTAATTAATTCACTCCACGTGGATGCTGTTTTACTGACTCACTGAAGAATGTAGGTCGTGTAGTCCATCCCCCACTCAGAGAATTTCATACCAGCAGCACAATTGTCTTCTCCCTTTTCATTCCTTTCTTTTTAAGAATTAGCAAGAATAAACAATACATTCGTTTTGAGGAAAACTGCAACAACTAGTCAGACTTCAAACAGACAAAGCAAGTCTGTTTGGTGCAGTTGTGCTTAGTCTGCAAGTGGTGTCAGAAACTCCTTCTGTACAAGTGGATATTGATTGCCAGGATTGTAGTGAGGAGACTTGCTTCCTGCAGAAGCATTGACAGCTTTGACTAGCAGCTGGAAAAGGCAGAGGAAGGGACAGCAGGTGAGTTAGTAGTTGCTTTGCAGTCTCTCAAAATACGTGCCTGTGGTAGCAAAGGGTAAAGGTAAACAATGAAACTGGAATACCCACCCAGAAACTGAGCACATTGTGCAAGACATTCAAGCCCAGTAGAAGCAATGAAACATGAATAGTAAGCAATGATGTTTCTACTGTGTACTGTGCTGGAGTTAACCATTCAGGGTTAAATGTAAATTAACTTCCTGTAAATTAAACAAATTGTATCTGAAATGAGCTCTATATTAAATATGGAACTAGTGATGAAATTAAGTTAGTATAAGGTATAGATCAAAACTTAATAGCAGAACACAATCATTAAAGTGTAATAGTGCAGACAAGGACCTTGGAAGAAACTTAAGATGCTTGGAGGCATGGATATGCTCAGTTGAAGCATTCATGTCATATGAATTGCTCCATGGCTACTCTTGAAAGCATTAATTTCAGTGATTACTGGGGCTGCCCAGGGCTGTGTGCAAGGGACAAGAGCATGGGCCTTTTGAAAGAGACAAAGCAACTCTTGTGCTTGTATGAGAGAACAGGTAATACATATTTTTGTAGTTCATGCTCTTGTCCCTCTACTTTCAGTTTAACATATACCAAGATTAATTCCACAGCTCCTGAAAAAACCCCGCTGCTTTAAATAGTAGAGACAAAAAGCATTGCTGCTCTGTGATCTAAACTTTGGTGGGTGCAAACTGTTGCTGAATGAGTCCAGCAGGTTAAGATTCGTTGGTGTTTACTGTTCACCTGTATTTCAAGTGCTGCAAAAATTTTTGGAAAGGAAGAAAAGTCTAAGATTTATCAAACTTTAACCCTTCTGTAAAAAGACTTCCTGATTCTCCATAAGGTAAACTTGCTTGATCATCATCACATAATTTTCCAGAAATGAAGCCAATAGCTTTTGTTTCATCTTAGTAATATAAAGCTAATGCCCCTTTTTTCGAGGAATATTGGACATGCTTATTTAAAAATTCCCGATTCTTGGTTTATGTTTATATTTACAGAGGGTTGTCCTTTTTCCACAGCATTGAGATAGATAAAGTTTAATGTGTAAATTTACATATGTGATCTTTGTGTACAATTTTAAAAGCAGTGTTACACTCTACTGAAAGTGTAGAGTGCTAGATTCTACACTTGTGCTACGTGCTAGATTCACAAACCATAAGGATGAGCAGAAGTTTTTCATAGGTTTTCATAGGATTGGCATTTTCACCTCTTTGATCAATTTCTTCAGAAATTATTAAATGTCTGGCTGAATGCATAATGGAAAGAATATATCTGCTATCCTCCATCATTTTTTTCTGGAAATGGGCAGTAGGTAAAAGCAGAAAAGCAGAGCAGCACATTATGAAGTGCAGGTGAAGTATTCTGCCATGTGTGCTGGCACTTTACAGAATTCAGGTTTGTTGCACAGTTGACTGATCTGTGCTTGTCATTGCATAACTGTCATTGGTTATAACAGTAGATGATTTTTTTAAAAGGTCTCTAAGAAAAATATGCACGTATTCTGCATATGTGTGTATTTTTCTGTTGTCCTGCTTCTTGTGTGTTCAGTAGATACCCAGGTGCTTGGAAAAAATGTGTTCTCTGATAAAAATCAAAACTATCTAAGTTGTATATTAAAATTTTTCTCTTACGGGGGAATGTTCTTGAGGCTGTAGTACTTGATAAGGTGATTAATAGACTAATAACTTAACACAGTAATTTCTCTGAGTACACTACAGTGATTGTGGTATCACTGTTAGGGTATCATTAACACAAGGCTATTCATAACTCATTTGGAGGTCCAGGAAGCCAAAGAGCAAAGGAGGTGACTTCCTACAATGAGAGGAGAACAGCTGGTTGGCAAAAATTGTCCTTAGAGGAACTTTTGACATGAATTGTTCTGATGAAGAAGGGAGCAGCTGAGGTGGCCTCTGTATACAGGATTAGTGCTTTCTCCCTAGAAACTAGCATATGTGAAACACAGTTCTATCAGAAGGGGCACATGGCTCTTTTCATCCTCCTTCCCCAGTTGCTTTCCCTGAGCTTTATTTTCCTCTAATTTTGTTATCAGCCTGAATTTTTATACTTCTTCTAGCAATGTACTTTACATTACTCTTGGGGAAGTTTTATTTGGACACTTCATAAATAGAAGTATCTAGGTGCTCTCTAATTTATAAGCCTCTGAAATTTAAGTTCTAAATCCTAATTTAGGAAATCTAGGACTCTTAAGAAGATATCCATGTTAAAATCTCATCAACAATTAGTATTTTTACTTAAAATATTCAAGTTTTTAGAGAAATGGATGGAAAAAATTAGTTTCACCCGTGAATTAAACAGAGGTAATTTCCAAAGTTACCAATTTCCAAAATGATCATACGTTTGTGTTGAAGGCCCTCCTGTCTCGAGTGCTTGTTACTTATGTTGCCACTCCTCTATTCCCTGTCAAATGTAGAGCAATTTCTGAATTGTATATTCCTTAACTGGAAATTTATATTCCTTAACTGGAGCCTGTGTTCTTACATTCTCAGGCAGCATGATTTTTAAATGATGTTGTTTGAAAAGTAGAAGCAAACTTTTAAGTAAAACAAAGAAAAACATACCAAAAAGAATTTTGAGAGTTGCACCTTGCAAGGATGCAACTCTTTTAGTTTCTACTAAAGGTAACAATTTTAAATATTATTGTTACTCTTTATGTCAGACCTCCTCTAGCTTGTATTCCACAGGTAGTCTGGCTGGAATCACTGCAGGGTAACAAGATAGCTCCAGTACAGACACTTTAAAACTCCATGAAGGTAGAGATGTTTTGTTGGGGGTTTGTCCTAAGTAGTAGAAGTATGATTTATATGTAAACTATCACTTTGTCCATTTCAAAAAGTTTTAAAATCTTTGTAAAAAAACCCCCAAAAAACCCCAACAAAACATAGTCTGTCTTGTGCAACTGTTGCATGTACCTATTAATGACATTGTACTGAAGTGACAAAACCAAAATTTTTCTGGAGTGTTTTGCACTTAAGCCAGAAGAAAGTATTGAGAAGGATGTATCTGTGTTGCTAACTTTTATTTCCATTTTCTTTTTTTCATGTAGTTGTATGAAATAATAAAGTTTATTGGTAAGCTAAATCAAACAGTACCCATAAACCTGCTTGCTTTCTCAAGACATATTTTCTTGACATGTTTTTTAAGAATTTTTCTTAAAAAATAGATTTTTTTTCTCAAACCCCCCCCCCCCCACCATAACTAGCCTATCTATTCATTTATTCATGGGAAAAAGCATAAATTCACCAAGGAAAAAAATTGTCCTTTAACAACCCCATATTGTTTCTGATGGTTGTTGAAGGTACAGAGCTCTTATAAAAAGAGCGCTTTGATTCAGTCTTTTTAAAATGGCCAGGATGCTCATGTGTATATTAGTAGAAGACTAGTGCTGGCTTTTGCATTTCTCTCACTCATATTCCATTTTAGTTTTGAGAAATTATTTCTCTATGTCTTTCACATTAAGAGACAAATGAAGATAAACCCCAGCTTTTCTGTTTGTACTGAAGGATTCTTCTACTGGTTATGTTTGACCTACAAGGCATTACTATAGAATATGTGAAAAATGACATGACATGCTGGTTTTGAAATAATGGCTTTTCTGATTATTTTGGGTTTTTTTCATATCTAGTGAGTTTTTGAGTTGCACCAGACACTACTAAGATGTATTCGGTTTGTTGACTGTTTTTTAAAAGCTGATACCTTTTGCATATATGAGATTTTCTTCTTCTCGAGATCTGTGCTGTTCTTTATTTTGTTGGCTGCCACCTGTCTGAAGCAATCAGCCACTTCTTTCTCTTTCTCTGTACAAAAGGAAAATCCGGTCTTCCCATGGATGGTGGAAGGTAACAGGATAATCAGTTCAACAATGATCCTCTGATGTCATTGTGGGAGCCCTGTAAAAGCGGATTATCTGTGACCCAGATAAAATAATTAGAAATTACTTGGACACTTACAAATAACTGATCTACTAATCTCATTTCCAAAGTTAAAAAAGGCCTGTCTCTCAATGTAACACTACCAGATGTTTCAGTTAAACAGCATCCTTTGCAGAGACTAATCTGAACCCTAATTTTAAAGGATTACCTTTGATTGTTTTTATTCCAAACACTAAACAGTGTTTTCATTTTTCCATATGTTCTAACAAACTATTTCTATGGAAGAAATTTTCTTAATTCTTCCACTATGGTCCATTAAATATGATTTAAAGTGATTTATCCTAGTATTGCAGAGAAAAACTTTTAATTGAAATTATTTAGTAATTGACTTGTTTCTCTGGGGCAGAACTATATAATGGATAGGCTTTTATAAATTTAATAGATACCATGTGGCCTTTGTGCAAGGTAGTGGGTGTATTATCATAAACTAAGTGGACAGTGACTTTATTAATTTAATTAATGCTACCAGGGTTTCCTGTTAATTAACTGTTTGAATGGTGTACAGTGATATGCCAGTATCCTGTTGCATCAGTACTTTCTGGATGTGGAAAAGAGAAATTTCCCTTTATTTTCTTTAGGAAGGATAGAAGGGAAAATAGTGTTCAACAGCCTGTCTGGTGCACAATATGGTGCCTACCACATACATTTTTCCCCTTAGAAGCTCTTAAAAATGTTGATACTTGCTTTTTATTCTTGCAGTGTTTCTCCTTTTAACCTTAAATTAGCAAGTGTATTTTACAAGATAGTTTTTCAACCTTTTTACAAAGATCGAGTTTCAAAATAATGAAAATATAGCTCTAATTATTCTGTTAGTAAAATCAAGAGCTTTTTGATTCTTTATATATTTTATAGTATTGATTTGTTGCTGATTTAATATGCAGAGTGACAAGTGATCTAGTTCTGCTGAAATGCTTTTTGTCTTTAATAATAAGTATCTTGTAATTAAAATATTTTCAATCATATCTTTAATCAGATAATCTATTAAATACTATTTTGATTAGTGAATACTAAGGGCTTTTCCTGTTTTTTCAAACATGGCAGAAGTGTAATCAAGGAACTATTAATCCTCATAATTAAGTTTAGCATATTAAAAATTAGGATTGTTAGGGGAAATTAGGATTTCCAGGCAATCATTTTCTTTATGTGTCTACAATATAGTGTGAGATATAAAGTAATTACAGAGGGAAAGCAAAGTATATATAAACTATAACCCCAAAGAGTAATTGGAAATTACTAACAGAAAATAACTTAATGTTAACATTGTCTGTCTTACTCTTCTTCATTATTCTTATCCCTTCCCCTTTTCCTGTCTTTACCTTTAATCCACCTATAGCTAGATCTCCTATTAGAAGACTGTGTGAAGCTCTATAAATTAAATTGTCAGGAATTAGTAATGTCCTGGTCTTTGAATACAATTTTGTTAACTGTATAAATTCTTTTGTATCTTTACCTTATTTCTCTCCAATAGGTTTACAAGTTATTTAGCATTTTAATGAATATATTCTGACATCTTTAAATACATATTTACCACAAAAACAAAGTACTAGTTAATTGTAAAAAAGCCTCTTTTATGACCTGTTTAAAGTATAGAAATAAATAGATGTGTAAGACTCTCTAGGTGGCAAAAGAGCTCATCTCTTTTATTTGGGTCACTGCTTATGTCTTATGTAAATATTAATATTTTTATTGAAATTATTAATTTACAATATTTTAAGGAAAAAGTGCAAGTTAGAAAATGTAATCAGATTTTATGTGCAAGAAGTATAAAACATCATCAAATTTCATACCAAAATTATCCCTGTTTCCTCACTCAAAAAGGAAATCCTTTTACTAATCTGTTTTTTTAATAGTAAAGGTAGTACCTCTAACCACTTGAAAATAGGTAACTATAAAAATAATATTTGAGTGTTCCAAGGGCTGAGTACATTTTGTTTACATGTTGCTTGTCAGATTTAGACATCAGACCTTTTAAATTACTTCTATGTGAAGATCAACAGCTAGCTTTCTTAAATATTTTCCCTTATATTTGTCTTATGGTGTTTGTAAGGATCAATAAATATAGTATGTTTTGTCATGTTTCTTATCATGTACGTAACTGCGCCAAACATGCCATGGATTTGAAAGAGCCTGAAGTTAAGAGATCTGCTTATATTCCCTCCGTTGTAGATGATTTCTTTTAATTGAGTCATTATATGATATTTGATAAATAAATTGGAAATCTATTTGGCTGAATTAATCAGAGCATAGAGAAATGCAGGACTATTCCCTAGAAAGAGCAGAGTGTAGCTTTATTTTTCTTTTAGCACATGTGTCTGATATAGGGGTTTGAACTTAAAACAGAACTAATAATTTTCAGGCTGAACATAATTAAAATTGATAAAATTAACCATCTTATATGAAAAGTCTAGATTAAGAAAAGAATGGTTAAAAGTGGCCAGAAGTAAACCCAACATGTATTTAATATTTTAAAAAAGAAAATTTCTTAAATAATATTTCTGTGTTTAGTATTTTATATTCTTGAGTTGCTCACCTGTCACTTGCATGCACACCATGAAAGGATGTTAGATAGCAGAAAAAACCCCCCTTTATATAAAGGATGTGTTGTCTTGAACTTCAAGATAAAACCAAAACCTGCAAATCCAGGAAAGCTTGGAAGTTTTGTTTTCTTTTTTCTGCTTCATCATACTTTTCTGCTGATTCACCTGTACTGAACATTTGAGAATACTGAAAGCATGACATAATGCTTACATTCTACCAGTGCAAGTGTTTAATAGAGCTGTAATGATTGCATGTCACTTTAAGGAAACACAAAAGAAAAATTGAACCAGGGATTGTAGCTGCATGCTTTGGTGTTCATCCTGTAAGTTACAAATTACAGTTTATACTTTGGAAAACATGAACCAGTATGCGAAAAATATCCTTTGCATGTGCTTTTTTAATTAGTTCATGATAAAATTCATCCTATAGGACAGTTCTTTAAACAGTGCATGTGATCTTTTTAATTTTTTTTTTTGACAGTTGGTTATGCTAAATAAAAGCATAGATGTGAAAGGTACAGTTCTCTTTGGAGCTAACGTGGATGTGAGTGAATCTGAAGTTGGTTTGCAGAACTCTTTTACATATGTCTGTCTCTCTCCCTTCTTCACCTTCCTCTTATAGCAGTCGTGGCTGTGTCAGTAGCTTAGAGTAAGCAAGCTCCTCTTACGAACTTGTAGTATGTCCTCAAAGTGAAAAAACTACTCAGTTTTTCTCCCCTGAGCAGAATCTGAACATTGCCCTTTTCCTATTGTGGTTATTTCCTCCTCTTGTTACTGTCTCACTAAAGTGTGATTTTTTTTTCTCTCTACTTGCTTTAAGATGCTTATCATTGGGTATGTATGTCTGGATAACCTGGTGCAGGAACAATTTTTATTTCCAGTCTGGGTGATGACTTTGATCCATCATGTCAAATTAATCAGTTGTGTTTGTCAATTTCATCTTTTATTCAATTGCAATTTTAAAGGTTGTTTTAGACATAGATACTACTAGGACTCCATAGATATGTGATATTTGCTCCTACCAAGTTATTTTAAACTTTTGGATGAGTGCCTGTGCTCGAAAAAGGTATTAGCATTAGCTTTGAGTCTGAAAAAAAAAAATCTTAGAGTTCTATTTGTATTAATAGTAATCCAAGCTGATAGTAGATGCAGACAGCCAAAGCCTCTTAGGCTGAACACAGTAATTCTGATGTTGTAGCAAAACCGTGGTATGCATCAAATGCATAATTAAGAGAGATGATACTCTGGTTGAAAGACATTTGTGAGATGTCTTAATGAACAGACCACCTTGCCATTCAGAAGAACAGTGGTATTCTGGTCCTTTGTCTCCAAAAGAAAAAAATATTCCTGAGAAGGAAGCCTTAAATAAAAGGTCAAAATTCAACTGTGGTACTCTACTTTTCCTTCATCTCCTGTCTCAAGAGGGGCTACTGACTTTCCTGGGGTGCTGTGAAGTTTCATTTTCATGTCAAAAGGTAAATTGGTTCACTCTCAAATTAAAGTACATTTCAAATGAGCCTGTTTGGCAGCACTGTTGGGGGAGGGAAGGTATGAGGGCATTTTGTTTCTTAAGTTCAGTCACTAGCACTTGTTAAGCAGCTAAATGTCAGAGCAATGTTTCTTTGCTAGTTTGCAACTTCTAAAATGTGGCTTCAATTTTTTTTTTTTTAAATTTTGAAGAAGTATCCAAGAAGCAAAGGATTTGCTGCTCAGCCCCAATTTCTTTACTGTAAAGCAAAAGTATTCTAACGTATATGTTGGCGAGAGGAGAGGAGAGAGGAGAGGAGAGGAGAGGAGAGGAGAGGAGAGGAGAGGAGAGGAGAGGAGAGGAGAGGAGAGGAGAG
>VZUI01048765.1:0-41450 GCA_013401135.1 Cettia cetti | reverse complement strand
GCTCAGCTCAACTCAACCCAACCCAACCCAACCCAACCCAACCCAACTCAGCTCAACTCAACTCAACTCAACTCAACCCAACTCAGCTCAGCTCAGCTCAGCTCAACTCAACTCAACCCAACCCAACTCAGCTCAACTCAACTCAGCTCAGCTCAACTTAACTCAACTCAACTCAACACAACTCAACTCAACTCAACTCAACTCAACTCAACTCAACTCAACTCAACCCAGCTCAGCTCAACTCAACTCAGCTCAACTCAACCCAACTCAGCTCAACCCAGCTCAGCTCAGCTCAGCTCAGCTCAACTCAACTCAACTCAATTCAACTCAAAGTTTTGAGTCTCCTGAAGGCTTTAACTCTGAACCTAAAACTCCCGAAGCTCCCAAACTCATAAAATCCATCAGAAAAGACCACCTGGGTCACCCAGGGGTGGTAGACAAGCATGCAAACCCAGGGACAAAAGGTGTACAAAGGGGAAAATATCCATAGGAAAATATCCATGTGCAAGGAGGGAAATATCCACGGCAGGTCTTTGCCATAAAAATCTGAGGAATCAGCCTGCCTGGGCTCTTCCTCCCATGGGGATCCCCAATGCCACAGCAGATGCTTTCAGAACACCCTGATTCTTCTTCTCCTCCTGGTTAAATATTCTAGGCTGTTACCATGTCCTCAGGTATTCCCTACTCTCCCAAACTGAGGGATGGAGGGGCAAAAGGCTGCTGGAAATTGGGATTTATCCATCTCAGCTGAGGATCTCAAGGAAACAGAGAGGTTTCCAAGGCTTTGGGGGAATTGTTTTGTTTCTTGTTCTTGTTTGCTCAGGATTTCTGGTAAGAAGGTTTTAGTCCAGACCTGGGAGATGCTGGGCTGAGAGATAATTAATATATAATTAATATATAATTAATATATAATTAATATCCTCTTTGTTATTCAACCTCATCTTGTGTCCCTGAGCCCACCAAAGGACCATTTTCCCCCCTGCAAAGCAGAATGGGGCACTGCTGTGAGCCCTTCCCTGCCTCTCTACCTCAGCTGGCATTTCCTCAAGGATAGGGGGACAAATCCTGCAAATTCCATACAGGAGGGCAGGATCCAGCCCTCAGTGCCAAGAACCAGCACGGGGACAGCTGTGGAATGGCATTCCCAGCCCTTACCTGCCTGCTGCTCCCAGCATGGAGCCCTCCTGTCACCGCAGGCCTCTGACGTGCTGTTATCCCGGGCTGGGCTCCAGGGAGAGCTCCCCCTTCTCCTCTCCTGGCAGGGCTGCTCTGTGCCCATGGCCAGAGCTGGGAGCAGCAGAAGGATCCGGAGCAGGCAAAGGAGGAGGATGGAGCTGGGATGTGCTGGGGTTATCGCTTTAACAGGTTTCTCCTGTCCCTGAGCATATGTGCAGGAACACATCCCTGGAAAAATATGTGAGTGGGTGAGCTTGGCCCCAGCTCCCTCCCAGATGGGACATTCCAGAGCCCACATCACAAAGCCATCAGCCGGGCTTTGACAGAACTGCCAGCACCTCCAACCTCTATCAGAGCCCAAAAATGTCCATATGATCCCTGCTCCCCCCAAAAAATCCTTCTTGCTCTCATTTACAAGCAGGAAATGCTGGCAAAAGGGAAAAGTGGGGGGGGGAGGGGAAATTGAGGGGGGGGGGAATGAGAGGGAATAACAAAGCTTCCAGAGGAAAACATGGAAGAAGTGAGACAGGAGGTGCAATATTGCTGAGTTCACTGCACAGGGCTGGCACCCCAAGGGGCACAGACACCAAATCTCATCCCCAGGGTGCCCAAACCCAGCTGGTGTGGGCCCATTTTCCAGCAAACCCTGCAGGGCTGTTCCACAGCATCCCCTGGTCCCCTCCTGTCACTTCCAGGAGATGCTCCCAGGTTCCTCAGTCCTTACAAGTTGTAGCAGCACCTCTCCCACGGAGGGGACTTTTGGCTTCAAGCAGCACCAACCCCACAGTTTTAGGGCTGGTGCTGAATGTGGAGCAGTCCCAGGCTGATCCCGTTGCCATCTGCAGAGAAGGGAGGTTTTGCTGAGGCCAGGGTGACATCCCCCAGCTGGGATGCATTTCAGCAGCTCCAGAGATTGTTCCAGGCTCAAGAGCTGTTTCCCTGCACACAGCCAAGTGTAATTCCCAGGAAAACCAGCTGAGCCCTTGGCCTGAGCTCAAAACGCATTAGGAAATCAAAAGCATTTATTTTATCCAATTTTTCTCTTGAGCTTTGCTCAATACTCCCAGAACAAGGAGCTTTAATAGACTTTGGTTTGTGACTGCAGACACCTTCCATAGCTTGGCTCTTTCATCACGTGGGAACTTGTATATCCATCATCTGGAATCCACTTAGTGCTGTGTTCTCCCTCCCTGCTCCTGGATTTGCATTTTGTCCACTGGTGCCTAATGAATTTAGAGTGTCAGGGCTTATAAATCATGAAGTCCAGCAACTCTTTGCATCCCATTTTCTACCAAGAATCCCTAAGAACCACAAAGACATTTAAAACCTCTGGGCTGGTGCTATGGGGATAATCTCCAATCTGAATGTTTGTGTACTCAAATTTGCTAAAAGATGGAAGATTTGGAGGAGGTGCAAGAAGGAAATTGTTCACCAGCTCAAATTGAACCTAAAATTTTGAACAAATTTGGCAAAAAAATGTCCAGACAAACCTTACTCCTTCCTGTCACTGCCCAGAGGAATGTTTGGTGTAGAGTTTTTTAAAAAAATTTTACAGATATTTTTAGTCTTAAAAGCAGCCAGCACAGCAGGGTTTACTCCTCACCCAAAAAACTCCTCCTGAATGTCAAAGGAACCATTTGCTTCTTCCGAAAATAAATAATTTGGCAGAAAATCCCTTTGCTTTGACCTGGCCTGAACTTCCCTTGGCTCCTTGCTGCTGCTTTCACTCCTGCGCCTTGGCCCAAAATCCAGGGATGGCTGCAAACCCCTTGGGCTCAGCTGCCTTGGGATCACATCCCTGACATCCAGGTTAGGAATGGGAGCCGGGAGCGCCCAGATTTGAGGTGGGTGGAAGATTTTGGCAGGTTCCCAGTGATCCAAAGGCACCCTGGGGCAGGAGCATCCCAGAGACGCTTCCAGGAAGAAAAGCACTGGCAGCTTGGACAGACCCACGCCCAGTCCCTCAAAACCTGCTCTTTCCTAGTGCCTTAAAACCAATATCCATTGCTTGCCAAGGACAAAGCAGGCTCCCACTGCTCACCAGGACCTGCAGGGAGTAGGTGATGTTACTATTGGAATTTTCCCACATAAACCTGGATCCCTGAAGTATCAATGGTCAACCACACAGGTGACCCAACCACGTTGGAATTTTTTTCCCGTATTTTGAGCCACCAAACACCTGATTGCTTCCCAAAGCCAGCAGCTCTGTTTCAAAACCCACAAATCCAAACCCCCAGGCTTGGAATTGGAACTGGCCTCACCCAGATCCTTGAAGCAAACCTTGGGCTGAGGTGGGGTAGTGGGTTTTTTTGGGATATTTTTCTCCCATTCTTTCTCAAAATCCTTATTCTTTAACAAACTTGTTGCCAGCCAGAAGACAAATTTTCTTTGAATGTCAAAACAGGATGTTTTTGACAATCTCAGGACATTCAAAGAGCGTTTTTTGTTTTCTTTTTGAAACAGGAAACTTGTCTGAGAGCCCTTTCCTGCAAATGGTTTCAGTTGTGACAAAACTGCCACTTTCTGACAGAGCTTGGGGTACTTTTTATACAAAAAGATGATACGTGTAAAAAGTTTTGAAAAACCCATCCAGGTCACTTAGTCCTGGATGTGGGTGTGGATTTTTCTCCTACAAAAACCTCATTAAAGGGGAATATGTGGAGATTGAGCTGTGGAGCAGCTGGGAATGGGAATGTTTGGCATGGATATTTGGAGATCAAGGTCATTAAAGTGGATCTATCCATGCCATTGCAATCCAGGTGTCTCTGCTGCATCCCCAAATCCCCATGGCAGCTCTTTGGGCACAAGGGGCTGGAGGATGCTGGAGAAACATCAGTGAAACCATGCTGCTGAGATGCTCAGTTCTCAACAAGGAACTGAAACAAGATTTGCAAGTCAAACTCTCTGCCCTTCTTTGCACCAGAGGGAAACAGGGCTCCAGCAGCTCCAGGGGGCTGAAAAGAGGTAGGGTGTTCATGGTGGGTGACCGGGGAGGAGCTGGCAGGGTCTGGGTGCTGGAAAATGCTTTGGAGAATTCTGGGTGTTTTCCAATGTCAGTGTCTGGATCCTGCACAGAACCTCAGAGCTGTTCCTTGAGCCCTGCCCTTCCCAGGTGTTGAACCTGAGCTGTGGAGGGGATTGCAGCAGGAGGAAACCCCAACCCTGTCACCACTGAAAATGGACCTGAGGCTCTGGATCCCTGGATCTCATCACATGAACCTGGATGCATTAATGAAGCCATTCCAAGAGCTCTCCCCTCTCTTAGCCTGTCTTTGATAACCTCCAATGCAGGAATGGGAAAGCCAATCTGGTTTACACTCAGGCACAGATATTCCAAGACTTTGGTCTTTTATTTGCTTAGAGATGTGATCAACTCATCCCAGCCTGGCTTCACACCATCAGCTCCTTGTGGGACCAGCTCATCCCAGCCTGGCTTCAAACCTTGGCTGGGTCTCGTCTGGTCCTCAGCAGGATGAGCACCCCACCCTCCAAATGTCACAAAAGAAGGTGCTGGGTTGAGATGGCTCCTCCAGAGGCTTCTAAACATGCCCTGGGCATTGCATGGCAAAGCTCTGGGATGTCTCCATGAGATCCCAGCTCTGTCAAAGCCCAGGGAGCACCAATGAGCCTGGCAGGGCCAGCAGGACCCCAAACCGAGTGGAAAAGGTGAAATCAGCATCGAGCCCCATCTGGTTTCTGTGTTGTTGGGTGGTCTGGAAGTTCTGGGATTGATGGGATCCATCCACAGTTCTTTGCATTCCTCCTCTCTGTTTTGGCCAGGCTTCTGTGGAGACTTGCAGGAGAAGTCAGAATATCTGTATGAGAAGGACTGTAAGGAAATATTCATTCCTTCTGTCAAGGAGATCCAGAGAAAGGCAGGAGGAATTGACAAATGTGAGATCCAGACAGGAAGATGTGTCCTGCTCGTTCCATTTGTATTTCTGTCACCCAGAGCAGAGAGAGGAGGGATTTGGCTCCTCTTCATTGTGCTGGATAAAAGCAAAGAGCAACAACAGCACGAGGGCTCTGACAGGAGAGACCAAAATATTCTCCTTGATCTGCAAGGAAGAGAAGAGCAGCTTTACTGGAATTTCAGCAAAGGGAGAACACTGCAGTGAGAAATGCCTTGATTTTTTCTCGTACAGCCCAGATTAACAGGACTGTGGTGCTGGAATTGATGTTCTCCTCCATCCCCTTCCCTCAGACCATGCAGTGTCCAGCTGGCACTGCTGGGATGGATCAGTGTTCCAGCACTGCCTGTCAGAAATGTTCCACAGGAGTGCAAAGCACCAATAAAATTGTTCCCCAGATGGGATTTTCAAAACTCATCTTTCATTTAATTTGATTAACTTGGCTCATTTCCTGCTCTCTCTGTGATCCCACTGATGAGATGTGCAATCCCAGGTTCATGGTGTCCTGACTGGGATCACTCAGTGACAGGAGCGAGCTTTGCAGGCGCAACAACCCCAGACTGGATCAGTGGATTCTGCATCCTCTGAGTCCCCCAAGCTCCATCTCTGCACCTAAGTGTCAGGAGATCATGGAATCACAGAATCCCAGTGTGGTTTGGCTTGGAAGGGACCTTCAAGCTCAGCCAGTCCCACCCCTGCCATGTCCCCCTGCCATGTCCCCTTCCACTGTCGCAGGCTGCTCCAAGCCCTGTCCAGCCTGACCTTGGACACTTCCAGGGATGCAGGGGCAACCACAGTTGCTCTGGGAAATCCATCTCAGCCCCTCCCACACCCACACAGGGAAGAATTCCTTCCCAAAATCCCATTTATCCCTGCCCTCTGTCCGTGGGAACACATTCCCTGTCCTGTTCCCACCAATTTATGAGCTGGCCCAAGGAACCATGAGCAGGCTGGGGGCTCCTGAGCCTCTCCAGAGCATCTCAGGGCCTTGGAGCTGCAAGTTCTGGGCAGGGCCAGACCTGCTGTGCTTGTGCACAAGAATGTCCTGGAGTGATCCCAGATTTCCTCCTGTTGCCTTTTGGGGGTCCCAGCTTTGCCCCACTCCTGATGTGAGGGGATGGGAGGCAGGGCCGGGTGCTCTCAGCCTCATTATCTGCTCTTTAAACAGTGTTAGACCCCCCCAAAATAAATCCTCTGGAAGAGCTTGGTTTTGTTCAGCTCCTCGCCTGGCAGCGCTCCTAAAACATCCAGGAGTTTTCACAGAGCTCTTTA
Source organism: Cettia cetti (assembly GCA_013401135.1). NCBI lineage: Eukaryota > Metazoa > Chordata > Aves > Passeriformes > Sylviidae > Cettia > Cettia cetti. The sequence goes on along the minus strand of VZUI01048765.1, from coordinate 35,091 downwards.
GGATAATATTCGACATTTCCATCACTCCTTTCATCCTGAAGTGCTTTTCCAACCTGAGACCACTGCTGCAGTCACACTGTTCACAGAATAGTGGGGTTTTTCCCTAAAAACCAAATCCTATGGCATCCTGGGAGCCCTGTGCATCCTCCAACCCCATGGAATCAGTGGGGGCTCAGCACATTGCTCATCCATAGGGGGATTATTGGGATGATGCCACTGCAAAGGGAGCACTGGGAAGTGGTCCTGCTTTAAGATAAAGTGGTGGTCTTTGGGAAAAAAAATAGAAGTACAGAATATAGAGGACACTGAATTTGCTGCAAATCCTCTGCTGGAGCCTTGACTGGTGCTGTTGCTAACATGCCAAGCAGGACAAGCACCCTCCAGAGTGAATTCCTACACATCTCTACCTTCAGAGCCACTTTGGATCCAGACAGAGAGATGCTTTCCAGGCTTTGGGGACAGTTTTAAGGGTGAAGGAGCTCCCAACCCTCAGTGTGCCCCAGCACATGATGCAGGGACAGGCTGACAGCAGCACAGCATCTCACTCACCACCTGGGATTTCCAGTCTATCTGCCCTTGGCCAGAGCCCAAACACTTAAACCCCTCTTCAGCCCCACTGGGGAGAAGATGGAGATGCTCACCCCATTCTGACAGGGTTAACCCTCCCTGTTTATTGATAAACTGATAACAAACACCTGGGATCAAACCCACCCCTGACCCCACAGCTCAATCCACCCCAGTGTGAAACACCCAGGATATTTTGGGTCACAGCAAAGAGGGTTCAGTGCCAAAGGCCCCGTTCAGAGGTTGCCCTTGGACTTGATCCTTCCAGGCAGGAATTCAACATGCTGTTTTCCTTAAAATAGCCACTAAGTGGTGATTGGCCCCCAAATCCTTGTTATTCCCAGTGCTGGACTCCAGAAAGGTTTTGGGGTGAGAGGTGGGAGAAGATGCTTTTGGCCCCAGCAGACCAGGAGTTCGTGCTGCTATGGAGGATGCTCTGGAGCATCAGTTTCCAGGAAGGCTCCAGAGGAGCATCCATGCAAATTGAGGCAGGATTGCCGTGAAAAATGAAGGAAAATGGGAAAAAAAATTAGGTGGGAGCTTGTTGCAGGAGCTTTCCTCCCTCTTCCAGACATGCAAATGTTGCCTGGGCCTGGAAGATGTCAGGAGTGTGGCAGTGGGGTGTGGCTGATGTTAAACAGGACAGGACCAGGGGGTTTGATTGGAAAAATGCAAATGATGGAAATGGAGATGAGTGTGTGTGGCTGAAGGGGAGCAGGGCAGGGTGGTGAAGGCCTGGCCCATGTTTTCCAGGGAAGCTGTGGCTGCCCCTGGATCCCCCTGGAAGTGCCCAAGGCCAGGTTGGACACAGGTTTGAAGAAACCTGGGATAGTGGAAGGTGTCCCTGCCCATGGCAGAGGCATGGAATAGGATGAGCTCTAAGGATCCTTCCAGTCCAAGCCATTCCAGGATTCTGAGATTCTATGGCATTATTCCCTCCATTACTGAGAACAGCAACACCTCTGCTCCCCAAAATCTGCCCCTGCCTCATCAGGTCAGGTGCTGGAAGACAGGGCAGGGTCTTGGCAGGGTGGCCAGAGCTGGAAAGATGGTGGAGAAGGATGGATGGCATCTGGAGAAGGATGGAATGATGGAGAAGGAGGGTGCTTGGAGAAGGATGGAATGATGGAGAAGGATGGAATGGTGGAGAAGGATGGAATAATGGAGAGGGATGGAAAGATGGAGAAGAATGGAATGGTGGAGAAGGATGGAATGGTGGAGAAGGATGGAATGGTGAAGGATGGAATGGTGAAGGATGGAATGGTGGAGAAGGATGGAATGGTGAAGGATGGAATGGTGGAGAAGGATGGAATGGTGAAGGATGGAATGGTGGAGAAGAATGGAATGGAGAAGGATGGAATGGAGAAGGATGGAATGGTGAAGGATGGAATGGTGAAGGATGGAATGGTGAAGGATGGAATGGTGAAGGATGGAATGGTGAAGGATGGAATGATGGAGAAGGTGGAATGGTGAGGGATGCTGTCTCCCCACTAATGACGCTGGAATGTGCAGTGCGGCAGCTGCCTGGCCGGAGTTAAAGGGGTGGTAATTACCTGATTACTGCCTAATGAAGGACAATTGAAATGGATAAGCCACACTTGGAAAAAGCAAAGGAGTTTCTGGGAAGACCAAACCTCTGGGATCTCAGCAGAATCTCAGGGAAAAGGCAGGCTGCAGGTCCTTGCCAAGCCAGGCCGGGGAGGAGGATCCCATTTCTAACTCACGATCCCCAAATTTGACCCATCCCGGAGCCATCCCATGGGATGACCTCATCCCACAGACCCAGCTAGAGCGAAGCAACAGCTTTGCAAGGCCTGCTTGGAGAAGAGGGAAGACAAATGGCATTTTCTGCCCCAGAGCCCCGGTGATGCCTTCTCCCCCACGGCAGCGGGCGTTTTCCAGCCGCTGCGGCTTCCATCACGTCTCACAGATCCTGGGCAGAGCTGGAAAATGATGTTTAATGTGTCTGCCTGGGAAGGAGGTGATTAATTTGTCTGGGGGCATGGAAGTGCTGGTCGTGTTTGTGGCCATGGAGCTGCTTTCATCCAGGGAGGCACGGGAGAAGCTGTGCACACCCAGGAGTTGGGGCAGCTATTTATTTGTTTTATTGAATAAATATATTGAATCCTTAAGCCATGGCTGACCTCCTGCATCAATGGGTGCCCTGTTGGGAAAAACCATCCCACCCAAAGCAGGGCAGCTCCTCTCCTGCCTGCCTGCATCCCTGGCTGCCGGCGGGAATGCCGTGCCAAGGGGAAGGGCAGGGCCCGGGACCTTGGCACAACAAGAAAGGCTGGGATGGAGGAAGGCCTGCAGAGATTATTCCTCCCAGCACACAGCTGGGTTATTTCTGCTGCTGCCAGATAAAAGACTGGACGTTTATCCAGGCCGGGTGCAGCAGGGATACGTTTCCTGCAGACAGGTGAAACGCTCACCACGGGGCCAAAGCAAGAGGAGACGGTGATTGGAAATACACCATCCCTGTGCTCAGGAATATTTGATCCCTGTGCTCGGGAATACACCATCCCTGTGCTTGGGAATACACCATCCCTGTGCTCGGGAATATTTGATCCCTGTGCTCGGGAATACACCATCCCTGTGCTCGGGAATATTTGATCCCTGTGCTCGGGAATACACCATCCCTGTGCTCGGGAATACACCATCCCTGTGCTCGGGAATATTTGATCCCTGTGCTCGGGAATACACCATCCCTGTGCTCGGGAATACACCATCCCTGTGCTCGGGAATATTTGATCCCTGTGCTCGGGAATACACCATCCCTGTGCTCGGGAACACACCATCCCTGTGCTTGGGAACACACCATCCCTGTGCTCGGGAATATTTGATCCCTGTGCTCGGGAATATTTGATCCCTGTGCTCGGGAATACACCATCCCTGTGCTCGGGAATATTTGATCCCTGCGTTTGGGAATACAGCCTCCCCGCAGCCCGCGCTCCCCCCGGCAGACGGGAGGGGTCGCGCCGGGCCGATAACAGCCCCGGAAACCATCAGAGACACCCGGCCGGCCCCTGCCTCTCGTCACAACTCCCTGCCAAGGAGGCTCCTGCACCTTGTCAGCCTCCTGCTAATGCGAACCAGCTGCCCGTGAGGGACGGAGCGGCGGGGGAAGGGACCGTTCCTAATTCCTGCTCCTTGCCCAGAGCTCCAGCGGGAGGAGGGATGGGGATGGGGATGGGGAGGAGGGGCTCGCAGAACCTGGCAGTGGGGATGCTGAGGATGCTGAGGATGCTGAGGATGCTGAGGATGCTCGGCCCCCAGAGCCACCCTCAGGACCTGCTCACCTGTGGGTGCAGCCGACACTCTGCAGAGCTCTTTCTCCAGCTCAATGGGGTTTCCCATGCCCCGGGGTGGGTGTGATGTTCCTGCCTGCCTCTGTCCCAGAGGAAAGATTTGCACAGAGGGAATCCCATACCCCAGAGCTGAGCTCAAGCATAAAGCTCATGCCCAAGAGACAAGCTGAATATTTTACCCCAAAATATCCATTTCACCCCTCAAACTGAGGCAGAGCTCAAGTCACAGCTCTGCACACAGAACAGCTCTCCCAGAAGAAGTGGCCCTGGGGAGAGGATTGTGCTTGGTATGTGACAGCATCCTCCTTCCCTGTGCTTCCGCTCTCCAAAGTCATGCAACACCCCAAACTCTCCTCTTCCCTTTCGGGATTCTCACTCTGTGTAATCTGGGGATAGGAGCAGAGTGAGGATTTGCACCCGTGTCCAGGCTGGGCTCCTGGGAAGAGCAGCATCTCCAAGGAACCAGCTCCATAATTGGGTTAGCCACGCTCATTTTCAGGAACAGGTTGCTGTTAATGAGTTTTAATTAAAACCATCTTCACAGTGTCAGCAAGTTGAAACCAAGGGCAGTGTTTCATATCCACAGTAATTTTCCCAGCTGGATCACAGGCAGGGTGTCTGCCAGCATTCCAATTTTGGGGCAAAAAAAGCCAAATTTGCCAACCCAAGTGGCTCAAGCCCTGCTTGGACCCTGCACACAAAGCCCAAGGGCAGCTCAGCCTCTTCCAGCAGCGTTGATGTTTCTCCCTCCTCCATCTCCCAAACTTTGTCCGAGCTAATTTTAGCAATCAGCCCCTCCAGAAGTTTTCTCTGGAACTTAATCCCACTTGTGGAGGGGGAAATTAAGAGTTTTCCTGCAGTGGAATTACTCCCTACTCTTTTCTTGCCATGAAATTCAGGTTTTGACCCTTCAGAACCTCTGGAAGAGATTTTCCCCCTGCTTTTTCCCAGCCCTGGCTCTGCCCAGAGGTTTCACAGCTCATTGCAGCCACACTTTGAGTCCATCCTGAGTGCTTTAAAGGTTCTTCAGTGCTCTCTCCAGCTTTCAGTGCTTGAAGGAGATGGGATTAGGGAGGGATGCGGATCACGGTGCTTTTGGATGCGCTGCTGCTGGAATGAGGCGGGATCGGGGCTGGGTTCGGGCTCCTGAAATCCCAGGGTGCAGGGCAGGATCCAGGAGTGCAACCCTGGCACAGCTTCCTGCCTTTTGCAGCTCTGCCTGTTGGATCAGATTCCTGGGCTGCTCAGAAAAGGTATTTAATTCACCAAGAGACAAAATTCCACTTTAATCCATCAGTGGACAATGAACATTGAATTCCAGGGGCTCTTTGGATCCATTTCCCTACTCAACCCCCAATACAAGAAGAGCTAAAACCTCGTGCTTCTCATCACAGAAATGCAATATTTTCCCTTTTTTTTTTCCCTCCCAAACCAGGTGTCCAACCCAAATCTATTGATGCTGTTGGTTTTTTGTCTCTCTCTTGTGCCAGGCTTGGAAAGGATTTCCAGGGAGGAGGTGGGATGGTGCCTTTGCCATGCCAGGTCTCAGCTCCACACTGAGGATGGGGTGAGCTTGAAGGGTTGTTGGGACACGGAGCAGGAATGAAAGGTGTGCCTTTAATGTGGGGTTGTCCCAAAGCAATTCCAAAGGCACAGATCCTGCAGGGACACGAGCATCACTCACCCACCACAAAGCCCAAGGATCAGCGCTGGAGAAAAGCTGAATTTTTTTTGAACTTCAACTCTGCCCTTCTTACCTGGACTAACAAGCCTTGGCTTGCTGTTAAAGAAAGGGAAGCTCCTGCTGGAGTGGGAATTTTTAACCCGGCTGTCCCAGAGCAGGCGCAGGGTGGGTTCAGTCTGAATTCCCGGTGCTCCCAGCGCCGGGCAGACGCAGGAGGGATGGACGCAGATGCTGGAGGGGGCAGGGGCGCGGCCGATCCCGGCCGGCAGCTCGGGGCTCCCGGCGCTCCCGGGGGATCCCGGAGCCCTCCCGGCAGACGGGACCCTAACCCAAAGCAGATGGGAAGGGAGGGAGGCTTTTTCCGAGGACCTGGGGAGATAAAGGGATTAAAGTCGATCATGCGCAGAAAGAGAGCAGAGATGCCTCGGGGTCGGGGGATAAAATTTGGGATTAAGCCTCCAGCGGGGAGGGGTTTCTGCATCTTCCTGCAGGGATGCCCAAAACCACGTCTGAGAGGCAGAGCTCGTTCCAGTCGGGAAGCAGAGTTAATCCACACTTCTTCCCAAGCCCCAGCTCGTGGCAGGTTTGACAGATCCCAGGGCTGCCTTCCCATTTTCTCCCCATCCCTCACTCGGATCCTGCAGCACAGACACAGCATCCTCCTCCTGCCTCTGCCAGCCTCAGGTTCCACATGGAAAAAATAGAAGGAAAAGTCCTGGCTGCCTCAGTCCTGGGGAAATGTGGGGATTTCCTTGGCTGGGGAGGGAAGCAGTGCCCACGTGATCCCACTCCTCTGTTTGGACCCACGGGAAAGGATTTTGGGGTCAGTTTTGGGATTTCATCAGGAATGCCAGGTCTCCATCTTTCTGTCTCCTACAGAACCCCCTGCCCATCCCACAAGGCACAGCAAAATTCCCTCTTTTCCATCTGAGCACAGAAAAAGCAGAGCAAATAGGGTGGATACAGCATTGCAATGGGTGATCTCTGCCCACAGAACAGATTTCATGGACATTTGTGGGAAAAGCTGCTGTTTTGGGGGTATGAGGGGGTGGCAGTACAAGGCCAAATCTGACCTGCAGTGAATATCCAGGGGAAAAAATACTTTATCCAGAGGGTTTTTGCTGACATTCTCCCTGCAGAATGTCCTGGGCAGAAAAAAACCCCAAACCTTTTTCTTTTGCTTGCGTGGGACTGGGACTGTGCACTCCCAAATTCCTGCTGTTCCCTTTCCAGCCCAGCCTTGGAGAAGAATAACCCCATTGAATGGGCCAAGTTAATCAGGTGAGCTCCTGACACACCTCATTTATCTTCCCTGAGCCCGGGAGACCCAAAAAATGGGATTAAGAGCAGCGATAAACAAAAGATCCCAGACGGCCAAGAGATTTGTGGATTTTCCCCTGATCTGAACTCTGGGCCCAACATTTGGTTTTTATTTGGGAATAATAGGAAGTGACAGAATTGGGCTTTTTCTGCCTCACTTTGTGACCGATAAAAATATCCTGGAGGAGGTGAGGGGAAGGTCTGGAAAGGGGATGGACAGTGGGATCCACTAATATCTCTTTTTTTGGGAATTGATGGAGGGTCTTTTCCACCTTGTTACTGCAGAGGGATGGCAGCTCCCAACTCCCTCCCCTGGTGCTTCCCTGGATCTCCCTGTCCAGAGGGGAACAGGAGCTCATTCCTGGGTTATGGAGAGTGCAGAGGTTGGGATCAAACACTCCCCAAACATTCCCAGCCTCCAGGGCCACCTCCATCCATCACGCTGGATCCAGCCCCAAGCATCCATCACCCCCAGGAGCCCTCTCTGCATCCCTCTGATGCCTTGCAGACCCACAGCAAATCCCCTTCCTCCCCTGCAATCCCTCAGCCAGCCCTGCCCTCCCTCAGATCCAACAGAAATCCCATTTTCCAGCTAAAAAACTCCTTTCCTTACAAACATTCCCATCTCCCAGCTCTGTCTTCACCAGGAAATTTTGGGTGCTACAGGGCTGCTGCTTCCACAGGGCATCAGAGGCTCCATGGCTGTAGGAAGTGCCAGCACATGGAAGTGCATCCCTAGATATTTCTGGGAACAAATGGAATTTCCTAGGAATTGTAAGAAACAGAGACATGGGGAGGGGGGTCCAAAGCCCTGGAAATTTAAAATTTCCAGCAGCTTTCTCCTTTCACAGTTGTCCTTTCTGCCCTGGAGGAATTATGTTCCATCATTTGGAATTTCCCAAGAGGCACACAGAAATCCATCACCAGGGTCTGAAAAATCATCACTCAGTTCTGAACTTTTAGGGAGAACTGAGTTTTTTCCAGAAGTTTTTAAAGGTTTCATTAAAAAAAAAGGAAATGCACAAAGCATCTTTTTATGAACCCTCTTCTAAGAGCTGCAGCCTTAGTCTTTATTCCTGGGGCTCCTAAGTTAGGATCATTGGCAAACACTGGATCTAAGGAATGCATCTTTACAGGAAGGTGGTTGGGTTGTTTGGATTTAATAGGAAACAATCCTGGGAAGGAAAAAAATCCAGCACAGGATGGTGGAAAGGGTCCCTTTTTTGGTCTTTAAGATGCCCTAAAAGCAGTGAGGGCTGGGCTGAGCAGGTGTTGAAGAGGGAATGCTCTGATCTAGACATAAAACTGCAGGGAAAACCCAGCTTTCCTGTAATTTTAAAGAGTTATCCAAGTGGGAATTTAGTTTCTTACAGAATTTGTTACCAGGGTGGAGGAGGTGGGCAAGAATGAAAGAGGTGCTTCCCAAAAATCAGTGATCCACACCAGATTCCTGGTGTGCTGGAATTTAACCTCTTGGGTCACCTGCAAACATCTTCCCGGCATCCTGTGAACAAGGAGAGCCAGAGCTTCCCTCTCCCGAGGCTTGGGGTTTGGGTTTCCCACATTCTGCATCCCAAAGCTTCCCAGAGGAGGGAAGCCAGGCTGGAGGAACAGCAGGAGGGACCCTGACCCCAATCCCAAAGGAAGAAGCAGCTCTGTCCCTATTGCCGCTGGAGGGTGCCAGGAGAGGGAGTGTGGGAAGAACAGGGTGGGAATCTGGGGGTATCCATGACCCCAAACCCCTGGGGATGGGAGTGTGGGGCATCACTGCAGGAATTACAGACCCCTGCAAATCTGGGGTGTGGAAGGGCTGGATTTAGGAAGCACCTCTTAGTTGGGATTCAAATGTAAGCAACCCCCCTCTGGCTTCATTCCAGGGAATGCTGGAAGCTGGGATGAGCTATAAAAGCCAAGGGAATTTTCTCCATATCTGTCACCCTTCTGGATGTTCTCACCCATGTCAGGTCCCCTGAGCTGCTCCTGTGTCTCCCACTCCTCACATTTCTCCCCAAATCCCCAGATGAACATCAGCTTCTTTTCCTTTTAATTGAGGAGGTTTCCAGACCTCATTCCATCCCAAAACCCCTCACCTCAGGGGCTTGGAAAATCTCTATCCATCCCCAGAGGATGCATAAAGAGAGTTAGGAACTCTGAGATCCTCTCCAAACTGGAGCAGGGAAAAGGAGGGTGGGATGAGCTGGACTCAGTGCACATGGAAAGGCTTCAGTTTAAATTGGAGCAAGAGAAGTAGGAAAAGTGCAGGAAAACCATCCAGGGCATTGTATTTTCCATGCTTCAGCATCTCCTGTGCAATATTTAAGATGAGGGAATAATGTCAGGGAGCTGATGGGATTCACACAGCCACACATGGTGCTTTCCTGGGGAAACTGAGGCCTGGAAGGGCTTGGCTGGACTGGGAATCCAGAATGGGTGTAAAAGGGATGAGAACCTTTGATCCAGGTTTCCATCCTGACAGGTGAGGAAATACTGCCTGAGGTATGGGATGTCCCAGGACTTGCTGCAGCCATAAACAGAGCTGGATCCGTAGCATGGGGCCATGTTCCAGGCCCTTTCCTTTCCATCTGGCATCCCCAGGATTTGTTTCCTCCACCTTGAGTCCTCAGGCCTGGAACAGGGATGCAAACCCAGTACTGAGCTGGGTTCTCCATGAGCAGCATTCCCACAGTTTGGTGGTTTCTTCTCATTTTCCCTCTCCTTTATCCCACAGTCCATAGGGAGATTAAAACCCACTCGAACTCTCCCTCCAAGCCAAGGGAAACCCTCTGGGAAGCTCCTTTTCATCACTGATGGTTTGGTGTGGCTCAGCACGGAGCAACCACCTCCCATTGCCCTCAAATCCCTGGTGTCCAGGAGCTTCCTCTCTTTTAAAATCCAACAGAAGAGAAGCTTGGAAGCAAAACTGCGGGAGAATCTCCCTCTTCTCCCGATCAGAGCATCTCCCGTGGCGGCAGGGCCCATCCTGGGAAGCAGCTGTGCCGTGTGGGAGCCCTGTCCCGCCTGTCCTGGCTGTGTTATTGTGAGTGTCACGTTACAAATCCCCTTTCCATGCCCAGATCCCGGCGGGAAAATAAACGGGCCAAGGTCAGGACCCTGCCAATAAACAGGAGCCGGGCCCGGGTGGGGCCTCCCGCAGCAGCCGGAGCGGGGCCGAAGGGTTCTGCCGGGCTGGCCCTGCAGATCCTGGCTCCGAGGTGCTCACTGTCCATCCCCATCCTGCCGGGACACGCAAATCCTCTCGGAACAGCAGCCCAGCAGTGCGGGGAGGGGCTGGTGTCGCTCACAACCCCCTGCAGGTCGATCTATAATCGATCTTCTTGCAGAAACAAAGGGGAATTGTTGGGTTTTCCCCAGAAATAATGTCTTTGGCCAAGTCCCTTCATTTTCTAGGGAATATTCCTTGGTGAATATTTGTAGGTACAGACCACATTCGGGGGGCGAAAATACCTTTGATCAGAATAAAGCATGGAAGGGAACTCAAAGCTGATTCCTGGCACTCCCCAGGCTGGATTTGCAAAGGGGTTTTGGCATCTGCTGAGGCAAAGGGAATTTTGTGAGCTTCCCAGTGGGAGCCAGGGATCCTGAGCAGTAGCAGGGATAGGGTCAACATGGATATTCCCACAGGAGAAGATCCCACCCCACTGGAGTCACAGGAGCCCATGAGGGAATTATCAGGAGAAGTGCCACCTTCAAGCTCTTCTTCCCATCTTCCCCAGCCCTGGATGCCCCTCCCGAGGATTTTTCTGCCTAATTAAGGAGGTTCCTCGTGAATGTGTGGATTTGTTTTGCTGGGCAGGGTGAAAAAGGCCAGAGAAGCAAAAATCCCCTCAGAGGGCACTGAAACTCTCCTATTTCTATGTCCCTTTCCCACAGTTCCATCCAGCACCTTCTGCCCTTCCATGGTTTGGAATGAGGGCCCTGGGAAAATATTTGCAGAACAGGGGATAATAAAAAAAAAGGAATTTGTTCATCATAAAGACAGAAATAAAATAATAAAACATAGATATTAGACAGACAATAGGGTTCAAAGCATTGGGGTTTCCATGGAATGAGAGAGATGAGGTGCTGGAACAGGTTGGATGGATCTCTGGAAGTGTCCCAGGCCAGGCTGGATGTGGCTTGGAGCAACCTGGGATAGTGGAATTTTGCCCTGCTGTCGGAACAGGATGAGCTTTAAGGTCCCTTTCCAGCCCTAAGCACTCTGGGATGCCATAATTCCATGATTCCAGGTGATTTCAGCGCTTCACCGTCACTCAGGTGCAGATCACAGCTCCCACCATGAGAAGGGGGCAGGGTGGAAGGGCGGGTTCAGTGCCCAGCTCCAGGAGATTTTGGGTGGTGTCCCTAAAACCCCCACGCCCAAAGAGCCGTTGGGTGCCCTGGGACTGAAACAGGGACCTGCCACACCTGGCACCTGCCACCCCAAAAGCACCTGGAGGCAGCTGGTAACAGGGAAAAATGAGAGAAAGAGAGAAAAAGAGGAAAAGAGGGCAAGGAGCATCTGGAGCTGGTTTTGGGTCCAGATTGGAGCAAACTTTTAACAGACAAAGTCTGGTTAAACCCAGACTTTCATCACTGCAAACTGAGACTTTGTGCATCTTCAGGAGTCAATAAAGGACCCACATTTCATGTTGTATTCATATAATAATTCATATATTCAGGAGCCAACAAAGGTCACAAATTTAATATCATATTTCTATCATATTTCTATCATAATTCATATCTTCAGGAGCCAATAAAGAACATAAATTTAATATCTTATTTATATCATATTTATATCAAATTTTGCATCTTCAGGAGTCAATAAAGAATCCACATTTTATATCATATTTTCTATGTTCAAGAATCAATAAAGGACCCATATATTCATATCATATTCATATCTTATTTTGTGTCTTCAAGAGCCAATAAAGGCCCCACATTTCATATCATATTTGTATCATATTTTGCCTCTTCAGGAGTCAATAATGACCCATATTTTGGATCAGATTTTGTATTTTCAGGAGTCAATAAAGGACCAACATTTTGTCTCATATTTGTACCATATTTCACATCTTCACGAGCCAACAAAGGCCCCATATTTTGGGCCATACTTGGCTCCATTTTCAGAGAGGCCCGGGAGGTTTTGGGTGAGATGCACCCAGCCACGTGACCAGTTCCAAACCTCTCTCTCTGTTGAACCTCTCCAAAAAGCCAACACTGCAGATGCAGAGGAGAGATTTCTGTGGGTCCTGCTGTGCTCAGCTCTGGGTGTTGCCAGGGGCACCCAAAACCTTAAGCAAACAGCAGTGACTCAGAGCCCTGGGTGACACCAGTCTGGGGTGGATGTGACAAGAACCCCCCTCACTTCTGCCTGTGGGGCAGCTCGGTAACAGCTCCTGCTTTAAAGGCACAAAAGTGGTTTTTCGAGTTTTTTGGGGTTTAGTTTGCAGCTGCTTTGCCCAGGAGCTGAGTGAAACTCTCGAGATCAAGATAAAGGTTGCGTGGCAACCGAGCACCCTGTGATGGGTGAAATATGACACAAATACGATCTGAAACGTGGGGCCGTTATTGGCTCCTGAAGATACAAAATATGATCTGAAATGTGGGTCATTATTGACTCCTGAAATGCAGCAAAATCTCAGTTTGCAGTGATGAAAGTCTGGGTTTAACCAGACTTTGTCTGTTTAAAGTTTGCTCCAATCTGGACCCAAAACCAGCTCCAGATGCTCCCTTACCTGAGCAGCTTTGTGCTGCTGAGTCCTTCCCTCTCCCTCTTCCCTCTTTTTCTCTCATTCCAGGAGCTGGGACCTCAGGAGTTGGAACCACGGGAGTCAGAACAGGGGGAGGGGTTGGACTGCATCTGTTGAAAGTAGAAGAACCTGGGCTGGTGCTCCTGCTCCAGCTCCTGAGGCTGGAGAAACCTCTGGGATGATGCAGCTGGAGGAGAAAGTGATTTAAGAGCTCCAAGTCCTTCAGATCTGCTCCTTGATGAATGCTAATGGTTGGACTTTATGATCTTCAAGTCCTTTTCCAACTAAATCCTTCTCCAAAGGATTGTGTGAGTCCATGATCTTCCTGTAAAAACTCACAGATCCACTGGAAGGGCCTGAGGTTGGAGATGAAAACTCCAAAACTCCTGGCCCAGAGGCTCAAATAAACTTTCTGTTGGAGGATTTTAATCTCTTTGCAGATCAAAGCCCGAATTGCATCATTTCTTCAGAGGAGGGTGGCAAAGAAATTCCCTGCTTGGAAAAATAGGGAAACTGCGGTACAGCACAGGACTTGAAAAATCCTGGCCAGCTCAAACAGTCCACATTTATTGGAGGATTTTTGAAACACATTTCTTGGTGGAATAAATCAGGGGCTGGTGATAAACCAGTAAGAAAATAATCCTGTGTCCGGGGAAACTTGGACTGCTGGATCAGGGGAGGGAATTGTGCTGGAAAGGTCAAGTTCAGCTCCAAAAATCAACCCCTTGTTTGGACAGATTCCCCCTTTTCTGGAGGCAAAGGAGATTTTCCCATGAAAAGCCATGTTCTGCTCATTAAGAGGAGAAGTTGCTCTGCCTGTTCAAATATCCAGATAAATGCTGGATAAATAAACCCTAAAGGATCTGTTTAATAAATGATATTTTTAGGCTTCCTCAGCAGGTCCTTTCTGCCCCTCGATGAAATTCAGAGAATGCCCGGGAGCAGCAGGAATTTCAGAGAAAAATAAAGTCTCCCCTTCCTTGCCACTCCCTTTCCCTTCCAATCCAGGTGCTTCTTTAGGAACCTCCAGGATCAGAAATATTCAAATTTTCCAGCTTTCTTTTTGTGGGAAAGCTGGGAAGGAAGCATCCACCCCCAGTGACAATTTGCATTTCGTGAAATCCTGATTTTCCACTGATCCATTAATTTTTATTGCGATTGGCCACAAGTCCTTCCCTTCCATGAGGAAATGTTTTAAAGTTCTCAGAAGGAGATTTTTGGGGCCAAATACCAACAAAAAAGCAAAGAGCTCCCACCTTTCTCTCCAGTTTTCCAAGGAGGGAAGGGATGGAGCATCCTGGGCCCAAGGACTTTGCCTGGATTCCCTCTTTGCTGGTTTTCACACAGAAAAGTGGTTTATTAATGCAGCCTGGTCGAATTATCCCCTCCTCATGCTCCTGTAAAATTCCACTGGCTCCCAATGAATGCAGTTGGTGCATTTGATTCCCCTTTCCCTCTCACTCCATCCCCCCACTCCAAATTTCCTCTTCCCCACCTCATAAAAGGATTTTCTCCCCAAGAAATGCTGTTCCTGCTTTGCTGATGGGGTCAAGACCTTTCTTTTTTAGTTTTTTTTTTTCCTTTTTTAATCAATTTTATTGCCCCCGAGGAGGGAGGTTTTCCATCTGGGAGCTGTGTAATGCAATCCAAAAATAACAGCACGGCTGCTCCCCCCCTGTGCCCCCAGAGCCCTGGGAAGGGACCACCATCATCCCTCTGGAATGATGGAGACAAACCCTAATTTATATAAATATATTCTGTATATTATGCATATTCCGTATAATATTCATTCTGTGTATTGTATATATTAAATACTTGTAAATAATATATACTATCATGTATAAATATTATAAAATAATATTAAATATTTGTAAATTTTCTTTAATAAGGAGATCTTTATATATGTGTCTACTGAATAAATTATTTAAATGAATAATAATAAACAAACAATAAAGAATAAATAAGTAATCTTATCTATATAAATATTTCTCCTAAATACCCCATTCCTGAGGGTCACTTCCTTAAAGAAACTCTTGGGTAATTTAAAAATTGAAGCAGGTGAGACTGGGAACACCTTTGCTCCCACAGAGATCCTGGCAACCTCTGGATTTGGGCTCTTTTCCCAAAAACCCACAGATCCAATGGAGATGATGGGCCAGAGGCATAGCTGAGCTGTGCAGCCTTTCCTTGGAAAAATGGGGGGGGGGGAGGGGGGGGGAAGGAAAAAAAATATTGTTTGTTTCCATGTCAGCCTCTGCCCCACCACCCAGCTGTGTCCAGGTCTCCGGGCAGATGGGGAGAATTCACCTGAAAATGGAAAAATCCATCTTTTTTTTTCAATTTTACCAAACTTCTGAGTTTCTTGCTGTGTATCCCAGCAGGAATCCCAGGCTCCCTGGAGGAATCAGATCCCACCTGGGACCCTCCCAAATTCCCACATCGGGGGAGGAGGTGCAGGGCAGCAGCTCCACCCTCACACTCAGCCTGGAATTCTGACTCAGCCCCTAGTTCCAGCCAGCAGGAAGCAGGAATGCATTATCCCAAAAAGTGGGGTGTTGGCAAACCCCCTCCTGCTGCAGTTCCTGCTTCCCAGGATCCTCTCTCCCCAGATCCACCTTCCCCACGGCCTCACTTCTCCTCCAGAAAAGGGAAAAGCCATAAAAATCTGGGTGTCCTTTGCTGCATCCCCAGCTCCTGCCCTCCTGGGAATTCCCCTGGAAATGGAGCAGCACCAGCCGCCTGCACAGGCACAGAGTCCTGGAGAAACAGGATCCTCTGGGCTGGAAGCAAACACAAAATCCTGAGCGGGGTCATCAACTGGATCAGATTGTTCAGAACGTGCTCCTGGATGACTCCAGGGATTGATGTTCAGCACAGCCCAGGACATTCCAGAGGGCAGAGAGGGGCTCAGCAGAGGGATGCTGGATTGAGGATTCCCTGTGCAGACCCCTTTGGATCATGGCACTGGTGTGCGCCCCTTGGAGAAATACATTCTGAACCCAAACCTTCCCAAATGCCTCAACTCTGCAGCTTAAATATCTCCCAGAACAATCCAAGGACAGCCTTGGCTTTGGAAAGCTTCTCCAGCCTGGGATCCAGCCCCACAGCCCTGTCCCAGGATTAGGGGGGGCCTTGAGTCCTTCCCAATCCATTGAGGGAGGCAACAGGGAAGACTGAATCAAGAAAACAGAATTACAAAATTCCAGGATGGTTTGGGTTAGAAGGAACCTCAAAGCTCATCCCATTCCACCCCTGCCATGAGCAGGGACACCTCCATATCCCCAGGTGCTCCAAGCCCCAATGTCCAACCTGGCCTTGGACACTCCCAGGGATCCAGAGGCAGCCCCAGCTGCTCTGGGCACCCTGTGCCAGGGCCTGCCCACCCTCCCAGGGAGCAATTCCTTCCCAGTATCCCATCCAGCCCTGCCCTCTGGCAGTGGGAGCCATTCCCTGTGTCCTGTCCCTCCAGACCCAGGGAAGCTGCTGAGGACTGACCCAGCTCGTGCCTCTCACACCAAAGAGGTGTGACAAGGGTGGGAGAGGGGTTTTGGGCTGGTAATCCCATGTGGCACGATGGACTTTTTGGGAAGGATGGACTCTGAGGATTGACTGTAGATCTCATGAGAGTTATTCCCTTGGATATCCAACAAAATGTCCCTGCATCCTCTTCTCCTACCCCCACCCAGGGCTGTGGAGATGCCAGAAGGGAACAGGCACAGAAAGTCCCCCCAAATTCTTATCCAGCCCACACTAAAAATGCTGCCTCTGCTCTGCAACCCCTAGAAACAGCTATTTTGGGGGGAAAATGCCATCCTTAACTAAGCTGGATGTTTCCCATGAAAAATTGGGATAAGATATGATGGCCAGAGTGGCAGAGGGAGAATACTTTATTATCTGTTTATATCTGAATTTTATATAGATATTTCATCTCTATCATATATTTTATATCTCATATATTTCATCTCTGACATGTGTTTAACTCCCAAATCCCCAAGGAAGATGTTTTCCAAGTCACCTTTCCCCATTCTCCCCTTTGTTAAACTGGTTGCAGCTTCCAGACAGGAAATAAAACTCAAATATTTTGCCCCTTGCAGCCAAACTCAACCTTTATTTATTATAGGAACATGGCTTGGAAAGAAACTCATAAATCTCTCATCTCAGAGCTTCCAGAGCTCCTGGGAACATCATACCCCTTTGAAGTGGAAAGTGGGAAAGTAAATGTTGGGAAAAGAGGCTGGTCCTACATAGCCCAGTTTCCCCTCCCACTGCACCTTTCCCCTTCAGAATTTCCAGAGTTTCTTTTCAATTTTAAAATGAGTTTCACTCTTTGGTTTTGGTTCAAAAAGTGCAGGAGAAAGATCCCAATCCATCAGATTCACGGCTCCTCCTGTAGGTGTGCTTTAAGAAAAGAGGGGGGAAAGGAAACATTTGGCCTTTTTCCCCTTATTTGAGGAAAGGTAGCAGGCAAAGTGTTAAAACTGGGATTTTTGGTGTTATATTGGGAAGCAGAGCTGACCCTCACTCAGCACAGCCAGCACCGCTAGAGGGCCCAGGAAGTGCTTTAAGTGATGCTGGTGCTTTCCTTGTCGTGCTCATCATAATATCCAGAGCCCTAAAAATTGCTTCTGCATCACTCGATCCCCTCCAAAAATATAATTAAAAACCAAATAAAGTCCCAGCGGTTATTTGGGAGGATTTTTGTATAGAGGCTCCTCCAAGATTCCTGCAACAATTAATCTCACACATTTCAGCCAGTTTGCAGCTGCCAATATCATTATTTTATTTATAATCCATATTTTGGGCACATTTGTACCTGTTTAAAGTTATTTGGGATCAATATAACTTGCACAAATGTCATTCCCCTTCCCAGGCTGTAATTCAGCTCACAGTGATCCTAATGCCGTGGATAATTCCTGGGGCTGCAGGACCCTCCTGGCAGCTGGGGCTGAACACTGATAATCAGTTCTCCTGGGATTTTTTAAACGCTTTTTCCAAGAAATGAGGAAGGGAACAGCTTTTACTGTTGTTCTTCTCTTGGATATTTGGGGTTTTGGCTCAGCAAACAGGGAGAGAAAGGCCCCCCCCGCCCCGAGTAGTCTGGGGGTGTTCCAGGCCTGGGAACAGGGATATTTCCGAGCAGGGATGTTGGGAGATGTTATCCCAGCCATTATCTGTCATTCCCGATTGATATCTGTGCCTCCAGCAGCCTCTGCCCCTCCCGAATCATCCCGGAGCATTCCCAGGGGACAACACTAAGAGCTCAGGCGGCTCCTCGGGGACACCATTAAGGATTCGAGATGGGAAATGGGATATTTATGGGAGCAGTGATGGAGGAGGGCAAATCCAGAGAGCAGAGCAACCCCCAACCCTGTTTCTGACCTAAATTTGGGGACTCCCAGGGCCTAATTCATGGAGGTCTCGGTGATGCTCCCAGCAATGCTCCAACCACGTCACAGCCAGTGATTAAAGAGCCCTTTCAGCAGGAGGGCGAGTCCCAGGGGAGGGTGCCATTCCCAAAGTGCCTCTCCGGGGTGGGAAATCCAGCACACGCAGGGATTCCCATTCCCAAAGCGCCTCTCCAGGGTGGGAAATCCAGCACACACAGGGATTCCCAGTCCCAGAGTGCCTCTCCGGGGTGGAAAATCCAGCACACGCAGGGATTCCCAGTCCCAGAGTGCCTTTCCGGGGTGGGAAATCCAGCACACGCAGGGATTCCCAGTCCCAGAGTGCCTCTCCGGGGTGGGAAATCCAGCACACGCAGGGATTCCAGCCACGGGCCGCTGTCGGGAGGCAGCTCTCAGCAGCTTCCTGAGCATCCCCGCGCCGGGGCCGGGCCGCAGGAAAGGGCCGGGCTCCCCTCCAGAGCCATCCCGGTGCTCTCGCCGGGGCTCCCGAGCAGCCAGAATGTTTCCTGGAATTCTTGCTGGCCCTGACCCGTCTTTGGTTATCGAGGTGCTGCGGCCGGGCTATCGCTGACCTCCCCCACGAGCCCGGGCTGCAGCATCCCCCGTTCCAGGGTTTATCTCTCCGTGGATTTTGCTTCCTTTGACGTCTTTGGATCAGCACGGAGCAGAGGTGTCTCCGTGGGATGGAGGAGGCAGCAGGGGAGCATCGCAGCCTCCCGTGTCCTCGGGAAGCACGGGCACAGATAATCCCATGGGAATCCTGCTTCCTCCACTCAGCTTGGGAAGAGCAAATTCCATTGTCCACATCAGCCATGAGCAGCTCCCAAACCCTGCTATTTAAACTTGCATTGATGTAAGGTCCTAGAGAATCCTGGAATGCTTTGGGCTGGAAGGGACCTCAAAGTTCATCCTGTTCCAACCCCTGCCATGGGCAGGGACACCTTCACCTCTCCCAGGCTGCTCCAAGCCCCGTCCAGCCTGGCCTTGGACACTCCTGGGCTGGGATCCTGGATAAATTCAGGGTGCCCTTGTGAAGGAGGCTTGGGCTGCAGCAGAGCTGTGACCCTTCCTCCCCAGCCTGTTGGGATGATCAGTTAAACCTTGGCAGGGATTTAAACCCAGCCAGGCACTGAGTCCCCAAAGCCCCTTCCACAACAAATCAGCCTCCATGGATGGAATCACCCCTATTTTGGCAGTGGGAACCCCAAATCTGGCAACGGGGAGCTGTAATTGCCAAACTCAAACCCCAGCTCCCACTGAATTACCCAACCCTGCAGAGAGCCCAGCCTTTAAAGGGCCCTTCCAACCCAAACTATTCCAGGATTCAGTGACCTTCTGAGGGTTCACCGTGTGCTTCGGGAACACCATCACCCTCCCGAGCCCCGTTACCCTGCAGGGGCCGGCTGCACCCCCAAAGCCCCGAGGCTGAGCTGCGGCACCACCCGCCGGGGTGGCCTTGGCCCTGCGCTCGTCCTCCCATCCTCCCGCTGCCCATTGTTCCCGCAGCCCGGCCCTGACCCCGGGTATTTATAATCCCCCTTTCCGGGCCGGCATTGTGTGCCGGAGCCCTGGATGAGCCGGGCTCCGCTCCCGCTTCCGCGCTTTCCTGTTTACAGCGCTCGGGCGGAGCCAGCCCCGGCCCCTCCTCGGAGACCTCCGCACAATTCTGCTTCTCCTTCCAGCAGGGACACAGACGGTGGCTTGGGATGGATCCAGCAAAGCCAAAAGCCCCTGAAGTTTGGGAATAGTTGGGTTAACCAGGGATGAGCTCTAAAACACCCTATTGCTATTGCCACCAAATCAGGCACAGCTTCAAACCCTGGAGAGTTTGTCCTGGGACTGCTTAGGCAATGAAATCTGGGCTATCTCAAGTTCTTCTACTTCTCTGAACCATTTTGTGACCTCAAAACCAGGCCCAGGCTCAGATTTGGGCCCCAGATGGATTTTTTTTGTCTCCTAGAGCAGGCAGTGCTGTAGCTCAATAGGCCATGGCCACGCCTTGACACAGGCAAACCTTGGATGTGTTTTATAGTTTAAAAAGTGGGAAAAAAATCTCCATCCTGTGCTGATCCTGTGTGCCGAACTGTTCATTCCAGCAGCAGAGACCTTTTTCCCAGATAGTTTTTATTGTTGGGGGAGGTAAATCAGCGCTGGCAAGGGGCAGAGCTGGGGCTGCCAAGAGCTGGTGGTGACCTGTGGCACACCTGGGCCACAACAGGATGGGCTTTGGGCTCCTCTCTGCTGCAGGGCTTCAGTTCAGGCTGACTAAAAAGAACTCGGTGTTTAATGGGAAAAGGTGTGGCAAGAAAACCAGACCTGACCCCAGTTCCAGTTGCTCTTGATCGGTGGGTGGACGAGTGTGAGAGATCCCCAGCCCTCACGGCAGTGCTGTCCCGGCAGAGGGAGAGCCAAGGCAGAGGGAGAAGATGTTTTACTCGTGCCAGAAAGAGGAAAAATTGCAAAAAGGAGGCAAACCAACCCCTGGGTTTGCTCTGAACAGGGTGGGCAGAAGGTGGCCCATCCCCACCCTCGTCCTCTCTGCACTGCTCAGGAGGTTTATCCCCATTTCCCCAGTTTTTGGTGACCAGAGCCATTGTTAACCCCAGTTTGCAGAGGTTACCCCAGGGCCAAAGCCCGGCCCGTGCCAGCACCCTGGGCAGCCCCTGGAGCGCCGCAGTCCCTGCCCCGGAACGGAACAAAGGCAAACACGAGCGCTGCCAGCATTAATCTCCCCCACACACCAGCCGGGTGGAGCCAGCGCTGCAGGAAACCCCCATTCCAGGCCATTCATTAATCCAAACTGGATAAATCATTATCTCTGCTGCCTGTCCCCAGCCCTCAGCCTCGGCTCCAGAAGGGGACGTCACTCGCTGCCTCCATCCATCCCTAGAGGAACTTCGAGGCGTGTTTTCCCCTCGGACGTGCGAGCAAACAATGGCCCTGACTCACCGAGCTGCAAAGTTTTTGTGGGTTTTTCCTGGTCCCAGCCCGTCCAGGGAGAATTTCCCCTGAAATCCCACCTGCAGCCCTGGCAGATGTGCAGAGCCCACGGCTGTCACTCCACATTTATCCTTTATCTGCCCCTGACAGGCCAGGCAAACAGAATTCCAGATGTTTCCTACCCCAGAGCCCAGCCCAAGGTTTTGGGGTTTTTCAGTGTTGTTTTGGGTTGTTCAGTGTTTGCTCAGCTTGCCGGGCACGGGGACATCTGGAGGGAGCAGCTGCCTGCAAACACTGATTTTTTTTTCCCCAACATAGGGGAAAAAAATTTAAAATTCCATGCAGCTCCTGTTAGTCAATATTTAATATAAAAATAAAATCTCATGTTCTGTCTGATTTGTTAGGTCATTGATACCATTATTTATGGGGAGAGGGATTGGTAACAGGAATAACCCCATGCAAAGCAGGCAGTGGGATCACACCAACCTTAATGTAAGGATCTGAATTCCCCTTGCTGGGAATGGCACCAGGATGCAAACCAAGCTGAAGGCTGGTGCATGCACTCCACAGGTTTCCCTGATCCCTGGGAGGGATGGGATCAAACAGCTCCTGGAATGGTTTTGGATGTGTTGGTTTTGGCAGAATGAGAACTCCTAAGAAAAACAAATATTAAAAAAAAAATAGATTTTAGTTTTCACTTTTTAATTTTATTTTAACTCTGAAGCAAAATATTTTCCATGGAAAGCCCATGTCTGGCTGTCACTGTCTGTGAAGTGGAGCTGATGAACGTGATCCAAACATCCCACCCACGGCCTGTGCCAGTGTGGGCTGGAGCTCCTCGGGGCTGGGATTCTTCCCTCCTCTGCCAGACCTGCTCCAGGCACTGCAAACTGAGCTTTGCCAGCATAAATCCCACCCCGAAAACGTCTGCAAAGCAGCAGCTGGGGACAGGGCTCCATGGAAGTGCTTTTGGGGGAACTGTGGATCGAGGAACATGGGGTGATGGGATGGGGAAGTTTCCAACAGGAAAATTGGATGTACTCAGGGCAAAAAGCAGGATGGAGCTGGCAAGCTGCCTCAGATGAGCTGGGAAATTGCTGGAGGTGAAATTGGAGATCCATGTCCCTTCCAGATGGCAGCCAGGAGGCTGCTGGAAGTGCTGAGATTCCACCATGGGGTTATGCCAGGTATTTTCTTTGCATAAATTTGGACTTTCTTGGGTGAGCCCCTGCACACGTCCCCAGCAGTATGGATGGTTCTGGTGCTATGGATGAGCTCTCTGGAGACAGAGATTCCTTCCCTCATTTGGAGGAAAATAAAATTTCTACTTTGACCCGAAGTCTGAAGTCACAGATCCATGGAATCCTGACTAGTTTGGGTTGGAAGGGATCTTAAAGACCACCCAGTGCCACCCCTGCCATGGGCAGGGGCACCTTCCACTATCCCAGGGTGCTCCAAGCCCCATCCAACCTGGCCTTGGACACTTCCAGGGATGGGGAATAACTTCATCCCTAATTAATAAAAGGAAGCAGACACAGAACAGGGTCATACATTGATGGTGTGATTGAGAAACCCCACAGTTCCTCCATGTCCAGAGGAGACCTCCCAAAGCATCCCTGCGCTGTGGCCATCAAGCCCTGCTGGGTTCATATGGAACATCTGAATAAACAAGAATTAAATGGATTGGAAAGGGAAAGCTCTTTATTTCACTGCCTGTTGAGGGGCAGCTACAGACAGTGGAATTTCCCTTTCATCTTATGCAGGTCATTAGAAAGAAACACACGAGTTGTGGGTTCCTTTCCCTCATGGCCATCAAGATAAGCCTGGACTGTTGCTGGTTTCTTTATCTTGTGGCCATCACTAAGCATGGGATCCACCTTGCTTGGTGCAGGTCACTGCAATTGCACTGAGGTGACACAGGGACACAACTCCAAGATCCATGGAATTGCTGGAGGAGTGCCAAAGGGCTCTGCAACCACTGTTGGATTGTTGGGAGGAGCTGGTGCCACGCCCATGTCCTCCCCATGCTGAGTAGGCAGGGGCTGGGCTCCCTGGGGAGCAAACTGGGACACACAGGTTCCCTTTTCCTGAGAGGAAGAAGGAATCACTCCCAGCTCTTGGCCATAACACCCCTGGGATGACCCAAAGCCCTTGGAGCTGCTGTGTCCCAGGTCCATCCCTGCAGAGCTCCCACCAGAACCTGTCCAAGGCCACGTGGAGCCTCCCCTGCACTGTCCTGGCCCTGCTGGGACCCAGGAAAACAGAGCTGTCTTTGGAAACTCAGCAGCTTTTCCCTGCCCTCATTGGGCTGGACATGGAAACAAGGACAGCCTGAGCCCCAAACCATCCCTAAAGCCAGGCTGGATTCACGGAGCCCAGGCAGTGCCCACGCAGGGCCCAGGCAGTGCCACCTGCTCAGCACATGGGCCACCGAGCCTGGGGGGCACAAGGGACACAGGGACACCTGAACACCAGCCAGATCTCCTTTGTGTGTGGGGTCCAGACCGGTGGCTATCAGTGGACATGGGCTGGTTGGGGTATTTCTGGAATATCAGTAGGTTTTCCAAGAGTTTTGGCTCCTCAGTGACAGCACTGGCTCCGTGACCTTCACCTGGGAGCAGCAGAGAGCCAAGGCTTTGTGAGGAACATCTGCCCAGCCCCAGCCACCCCACATCTGGCCCCGCAATTCCTGCTCCCCAAGAGCACCAATTTGTTTTAAACATCAATTACAAATGCTTAAGATTGTGCTCCAGGCCTTGCAAAGGTGTCTTCAGCACAGGTATGGCAAGGAACACCAGGACAATCCATGACAGCTGTTTCCAGATGCTCCATGGAATATTTCCAGGATCAGTGATTTCTTTTACCCATGGCAGGGGAAGAGGTATCATTTATGGGATGATTTTCCTTCCTGTAAAAAGATCCCCAATGCAGCTCTGCTGTCCTCCAAGACAGGATGAAGTTCCAGAGTAAACAGGATCACTGCAGGGATTTGATGGGAAAAGGGATTTAGAGGAGATTAGCTTCTCCAGGGGAATCCAAAGTTTTCTGAGGGAGGAGTTTTACCCATGAAAGGGAAAGATGTATCATTTACAGGATGGGTTTCCTTCTTGTAAAGGGATTGAGAGGAGCAGGCGAGGTCTGAGCACATGGGATAAAGACAAACAGGAGATCTGAACAGCAAAGATGGGAAGAAGCCAAGAACATGGATTTGTGGACATTTCAAAGCTGGGAAATTGGTGGATAAATCCCACAAGTACCCATCCATTTTTAAGATCCTTTCTTCCCTTCCTCAGCTGGAAGCAGCTCTGGACCAAAGGCAGCTCAGCATTCCAGGATTCCCATAAAATATCTTTCATTCCACTCCAAAGGGGAGGTGGTGGTGGCTCCCTGTGCTCGCAATGGGGGAAGGAAGAGCAAGAAGGGTCAGAGGAGGGAAAGTGATCCATGTTATTGGCTGGAATGGGGTCGGGAGGATTTGCAGAACTCCAAAGATGCCAAACAGGGCTGCAAAGCCTGGGCACTCAGGAACTCCCTGCAGCAGGGGAAGTTTGGGCAGAAATTTACCTTTAGGGGCTAACCCCCCCCCCAAAATTCCTTTTTTAAATTTCTTAATAAAACATTCCTCTGGTGAGGAAGGAAATAAGCCCCCTGGAAATCTCTGAAATTCCAGATAAAAACCTCAGATTTTCCAAACCCTCTCATTTCCATTAATGTTGCAACACCCCTCTCCCCACACCAGGAAAATCCAAGACCTTTCCTCACCAGTCCTCTCAGAAAGTTCCCCAAGCCCACAGCCTTTCCCCGTTTATTCCCTGCGGGATTATCCAGGCTGTGAGGAATCAGGATAAGCAGGATATTGTTGAGATGGGGGAATGAACACAGCTGGGAGGAGGGGAGGTGCACAGGGGACTGGCATCTCCCCATTATCCACAGGGAACAGGGACATCAACAGGAACCCTCAGTGGCTGTGGGCAGATTGGAAAAATCCAGCTTGAGGCTTTGGAATTCCAATTTCTCTACAAAACCTAGCTCTGGAGATGTTCAGCTGAAATGCAGCGTCCTTGGGAAGACATCCATCATATCCAGAAATGTCTCAGTGCCACCAGGCATGAGGAGCATCCACAGCAAGCTTCTCCCATTCCTGCCTCCATTTCCCCAGCAATTCCATTGGGATTAAGGATCTTTTCACCCTGGAAAAGTGAACACCTGTATGGTACAAAGGATACATTTCATTAATACAATTTTTAAATAGAATCCCAGCTTTTTAGAGCTTAATCCTCATAAGAAGGGTCCCGCAGAAGGGGTCTGCACTGGGAGCCATCAGAAATCCAGCACAAAGCTCTTTTTAGGGAACAGGCATGGAAACAAGGGGGGTCTTGGGGTTTTTTCCCAGTGTTTCCTTGTGTTTTCCAGCTTTGGTGGATGTAAAGGTGCCCAGGATTTTTCCCTGGTGCTGTTAATCCCTTTCCATCCATGCACTGAACAGAAAAGGGTGGAGAAGGACCAAAGTCAACCAGGAGTCAGCGGCAGGGAGGGGACAGGAGCTGCCAGTATTGATACACCATAAATAATAGCCATAGGGACTTTGGAAAAAGAAAAAATTCCAGAGAAAATCCAGAGTAAAGCAGGAGAGAGCTGGAATAAAGCCTGGTGGGTTCCCCATCCTCTGCAGGCTTTGAGGCAGGACCAGGAGCTCTCTGTGCTCAGCCCAGACATAAAGAATAGGACAATTTGGGAAGTGCAGGATGGATTTCCTCCCCAGGACCCTTTGGATCATCTCACCAGTGCATTACATCCTCTAAAGCTTATAAATCAATTAACTCAGGCCTGCTTAGCTAATTAGAGCTGCTTACACTTCCAGCTAATAAAGTATTTGTCATTTCTAAGGCACGTGGGAGTTTTTCTTCAGCTTAACACAATCACCCTGACAATTCCTGCAACTGGAGACATTCCCAGAAGCATTTTTGCCAGAGGTAGGAAAAATCTGATTAGGTAAGATGACAAAAACTTGCATTCCTGTAGTATTTTCCCTGCTGTTAAGTGTGCATGGATGGAAATGATGTTCCAGCATCACTCCCATTGGTAATCCAGCAGTGGGGATGGAATTTGGAGGAAATTTTGGGATTAAGTGTGCAGAGATCTGTTAGACACTTGGGTTCAACAGATGTCATAATTTTGGCTTCATCCTTAAGCCAAGCCTTGCTGATCTTGGGAGGATTCAAGCTCACCTGCCTGTTTTTTGGTGTTTATTCATCTCCACAGGTTTAATTCAACAAAGGAGAAAGAAACTCTTTGAATGTGCTGCTGCATCCAAATGGTTTTTTCCCCCTTCTATCTTCCCTTATTTTTTAAAGGACTTAATAAAGACGGAAATGTATCAGCCAAGTCCAGCCCATGTGGCTTTAATAACTCAATTTAATTAACATCTCCCAAACTGTCTTATTAAAACTAAATTAAATCCTGATTTGAGAGGTTTAATAGATCACCCAGACCTTGTGCAGAGACAACTGCAGCTGTGGGAGTGCCAGCAAGAGGAGCTGAGCTTTTCCCTGCTCACCTTTGAGGGGCCAGAGCTGCTCCATCCCCCACTCCCAGGCAGCAATCCGGGTCTCCTGCCGGGATAAATCAGTGTTCATTCACTGGGGCTGGAGACAGCCAGGGGGTGGAAATAAGCAGGAGCTCCCTGAGTCCTGAGTTTATCCTGGAAGACAGGAAAAACTGCCAACACAGAAAATTATACAGAATATACAACCTTCTCCATGGCTTTTTTTAAATCCATTTACCTAAACCACGTTTTTGTAAGATTATTTTTTTGACTTAAAAAAGAAGAAGAAGAAGAAGATGCTCAGGTTAAATAAGAATTACCCTAAAAATGGTCCTGTTTGCCATACGTGCTTTGTGGGGAAGGAGTTTGGCTTTGGGGTTAGGTGGAAACTCAAATTTGGAAGGGAAACAGGGAAGAAAAAGAAAACACCAATATATTTTGGAAATTTTTGCTCCCAGCAAGGAAAGTGCTGCTCCATTGTCCTCTTTTGTGGAGGAGCTGGTGCCTTGTCCTGGGGCCTCACCCCCATCCTTCTGTGCCCTTTTCTCTCTATTTCCCTTTCCCCCTCTGCTCCCTTCCTGCTTCCTGGGGCGTTCTGCCTTCCCCCTCTCCTCTCCAGCTTCCATGGATGCTCTCCCACCAGAAAACCTCCAGGAGCTGCTTCTGGTGCTGCTTTTCCTCAGAACCGGAGAGCTGCCGAGGGCAGCATCTGCTTTCCATCAGCCTGCCAGGCCGAGCTCAGCTCTGCTCCAGCCGAATCCCTGCCCGGCACTAAGCACAGCCCCAGGTTAAATCCCCGTTCCCACACGGCTGCTCTGCAGGGTTGGGCTCCAAGGGAGCTGCTCGGGAGCAGCCCGGAGCTGCTGCCGGGGAGCTCCGGGAGCTCCGGGATGGGTGGGCAGGGCTGGAGCCGCTCCCGGGGCGCTCCAAGGGGCCGCTCTGGGGAGGGGGTTTGGTAGCAGCGCTCGGCTGCTGCTTTCAGGGGATCTGCCCGCTCCTGGGCACCCGGCACGGTGGGAATGGCCGGCCCCAGGGAACACGTCAGCCTGGAAAACTTCTCCCCTAAACCCCGGAGACGCCGCCCCACAGAGCCCGGGCAGAGGCCGTGGGGCCTGGCGGGAGCCGTGCAAGGGCTCAAATCCCTTCAGTCCAGCTGCTCACGGGGTCAGCACCCCGAGCAGTGGGAAGCCCGGCGTGTGTAGGAGCCTGTTTTCTCTGGGAACTCTGGGATTCGTTCATCTGTGAGCCCCAAGGGTGCCCCTGCCCATCCAGCCCCGAGTGTCAGCCAGAGCGGGGAGAGGGCTGCCAGGATGGCTCAGACTCAGCTGCTCGGGCAAATAAAAAGGATTTAAACCCAAATTTAAACCACACTAATTAGTTAACAAACCCTTGTTTCATCATTTGGTAGTAAAACAGTGACTTTAAACCAGCAACTGCTCATTTTGCAATTCTATTGACGAGGATTTTCCATCCCTGCTGACGTTGGTGGAGTTATATCACCTGGAAATCTTCTCCCAGTGTGTGTGGAGCAGCATTGTTTACTGGAGAGTTTTAATCCTCCATTTACAACCCCTCTGCTGCAAATCTGTGCTGAAATCAGGAAAGGCATAAAAAAAAAAAAAAAACCCCAAAAAAATTCCTTTGTAAGCGGAAGGGAAGGAGATTTGAATCATCGAGTGCTGGAAAACTTCTCTCATCTATTTATTCCTGGGCCTGACATCTCCCAGAAAAAAATACCCAACCACTTTTCTAACTCCAAGAGGGGTCTGGAAAGGTTAATCCTGGCACAATTTTACCATCAGCCATTCTGGAAGCTGTTTCCCCATGGAAAATGTTATCTTGGGTTGGGCTGGGGTATCCCTGGGTGCTGCAGGGCAGGAGGAGGATTAGCCCTGAGCTGTGCTTACTCCTAATTCCCATTAATGGTGGGAGAGAAGGATCCTGTGGTAATTGCTGGCTGCAGGGAAAGGGAAGTACTCCCCGTACAGCTCCAGACTTGGGGCACAACTCCCTTTCCTCTAAAAAGCATTGGGGGAAAACTCCCTTTGCCCTAAAAAGCACTGGGGGAAATGCCCCGTCCCCTAAAAAACATTGGGAGAAAATTCTCCTTTCCCTAAAAAGCATTAAAATGTTGGCAGAAAACCATCAGTGAGCGTTTTTGTGGCATGACACCTTCCAGAGGCTGCTGGGACATTTCCCAAAGAGGATTTTGGGGAGTTTTGTCCCCACCCATGGGTTGTGGTTTGTGAGGTGGTGGCTTCACCGAGATGACATCTCTGCCAGGTTTGTCCTGGTGACCCTGAGCATTTTGGGGGAGATTAGGTGGTGTTTCAAAGCCAGAGCTCATGTTAGAAATGTCACTTAAAACCTGAGCGCTGTGCGGTTTGAAGTTGTTATTTTCTTTTTGTAAAGGGTCCTTAGCGGGTTTGACTTCTTGGTATGAATAGTCTGCTTTTCCCTTTCCTGGGAATTCACTTCAACAGCTCCTTGGAAAAGTGAAGTGTTGCCTTCCAGCCTCCCAAAGAAGCTGGATGCTGTAATCAAGGACACAGAAATTCAGTTAAAAGAGGAATGAACAAAAACATAGAAATTATTTTCCTTGCTTTTTCAAAACCCTTTTCCCCTCTCTGCCACTTCTGCCGTCTCCAGCTCTTCCCCTTCCTCTCCTGGAGCAGTTGGTTGTGAGTGGGATTCAACTTTCCATTGGCAAATTAAACCCTTCTTTTAGAACTAAAAAACTTTGAGTTTAAAAAGATACTGGAAAAGTCTCAATAAAATTTATAAATTTTGTTTCAAGTTAAAATTAATGCTAAAGCCTAAACTTATGGACAGAGTTATTGACCCACTTCTGTGCAATGATGATGTGGAATCAACTTACTTGGGTTTATTTCTTTTTTAATATTTTGCTTTATTTTTAATTCCCAGAGCTGCTTTCCTTCAACCCAAAGACACTTTTAGTAGTGTGAGCACCACAGAGGTGGGGTCCCTTCCTGGAGGCTCCTGGAGCTTCTCCCTCTCCCCCACAGCAGTTGAGATAACCTGAATTTCCCAGGGCAAACATCAAAGCCAGGGGAAGTCTTGGTGCTCCAAAGGGAGCTTGTTTTGGGATTTCAGGATTTCAGGCAGCGAAATCATCCCAGTGAATCTCCAGTCTGAAGCAGAGAGCTTGCTGTGGCTGCTTGGAGATGGGAGCAGGGATCAGACACGTGGAGAGGGAAGAGGAGGAGGAACCCAGTGCTGCTTTTGATCCCTCTCGGCATTCCCCCAAGTCCCCCATGTGCCCAGCACCTGAGAAAGGCTATTTATAAACCTGCAGGAAGAACAGGGAGCCCATAAATCTTCTGGGCTTCCTTTTCTCTCTCGAGCAGGAGGAAAATTAAAACCACACACTGGATTTCCCAGGGATGCTCCATCCCCCTGCCCAAGCCTGGAAGTGCCCACAGGGACCTGCTTGTCCTGACCTGGGGATACTCAATAAGTCAGGAGGTGATGTCCACACACTGGGCAAGGGGGAAGAAATTTTCCTGACATTTTGGGGTGGTTTCATGTAAAAACCCCAAAGCTTCTGGGCCATAAACTTTGCTGGTGCTGAATCTCCATCCCCACCACTCCTTTGAGGACCAGATCCCCTCATCTCGCTGCCAGAGCCATTTTATTGAAAAGAGGAAAGCTGATCACTTTTAAGAGGAAGCCAAAGCCTCCATTTTACCAGGGAAGAGCTGCAGAGTTCCCTACGGGCTCCTGGAATCTGCAGGGGAGATTCTCTGGTGGCTTATGAAGGGCTGAGCTCGTGCTGCAGCCCAGCATCTCCACACTCAGCATAAATTTGGCTGCTGGACTCCAAATTCCCAGAGGAAAGGTAGATGCCATCAGGCTCAGCCAGGCAATGGAGGGATGATGCCTCACTGATGGGCAAAGCTGCTCTTTGGGATCAATGGATCAAAGGTCACCAAACGTGCCCCCATGGGTGACCTCCCGTGGGGGCCAGGAGCTCATCCCAACATCAAAACTCCTCGTGGGGGCTTTGTGGCAGCAAGGGGGGAATGGGAGGCGAGGCTGCTCCCTGTCCCTGTTCCCGGGTGAAAGGGGAGCAGCACTGCTGACCCAAAAGGCCACGGGAGGAGCGGGAGCAGATGGGAAACAGAAGCTCCCAATGTGGCTGCGGCCAGGGGGCCCTGCCCGCAGGAAATGACCCTGGGCATGAGGCATTGTCACCCAGAGTCCTCAACGGGACAGGGGCTGAGTGACTGGGGAGAGCTGCCCGGGGGCAGCAGCTGCTAAAAATACCGGGAGGGACAGAAAGCTGGCTCCTCCTGCCCCTGCAAAAATTGGGAATTTGCTGTGCTGCTTGCATGGCCGTGGAAAAACTGTCCCTACTTTTGCTGGTATTTTGCTCCCCATCCTTCCATCCTTTCCACTGGTGTTGTTCAGCTCTGAGCCCGGGACCTAAAATGAAGAACAGGGGAATCCCTTCTGCCAAAAGAAAAAACCAAAACCAAAACAACACTGAGAAGTTATTCTTGATAATATTTTTAAGTGGGGGAAACTGAGGCACAGAACAGAGGTGGATTTTGCCTTCCCCTTTATGTCCTGGGAATGAGACAGGGAATTTCATGTAAGTTTTTACACAACCCTGGCCAAAATCAAAGCTGCTGCCCATGGACACCTGGAATGCTCTCCACATGGAGCAAGGCTGCCCTACTCACTTTGCATCCACTGAAGGAAAAATAAATCAAACAAACCAAAACTCCGAAGTCCCAGTTCTCACGGCCGGCAGTGATCAGAGCCTCCCTGTGGTGCTTTCCTTTGAAAAACTTGGGATTTTTTTATCCATGTCGGGTAATTAGGACAACAAAAGGGCTTATTTCAAAGCTATGACTAGAGAGAGGTGCCAGAGAAAGGAATTCAGGGTAGTGAGAGGGAGGTGCTTTGCTGCACATCTGGGATCAAACCTGTGAAAATCAGGGAGAATGCAAGAAAACCACATTTTTAGGATGGAACTGGGCATAAAATTGGGAAAAGCAGCAGAAGGCAAAAAGGGAAAAAAAGGTAAAATCTCCTCCAGCACTATCCAAGTGTTTCCTTAACCCCCAGGCCACGTTGCACACCCGGGAAAACAGCCACAATTCAGGACATTGGGACTGGGAGCGTTGGGAAAAGCAGCGTCTGAAGTTCCACAAAGGTCCCACAGCACCTGTGGAATATTTTCTCTGCTGCCTTCCCCTAATTGCATCCATCTGTGATGGAGGATCTCTTTCAGCGCTGCCAGGCGTGGGCAGAAGCTGTTGGGTTTTGCCCCATTTTTCCTCTCAGATCCCAGATAAACACGGCCCTGTACCTGGAGAGGCTCCGGGATGCAGGGATGAGGCAAACACACGAGGTTATGCTTTCAGGGCAGCTTTAAGGATGAAGCTCTGATTAAACATTTTTCAGCCTCTTTTTGTCATATTCTTGGGAAAGAGAGGGTGAGGATGGAGGTAAAAAAGAGGGGAAAATTTATCTTTTTTAAATTTCTCTTGCCTTTTTCCCCAGGAGCATCACTGGGAAGAAATACAGGCACTGTATGCCTCAGTTTCCCTGTTTATCTTTGCGACATGCTAAAACTTGCTGCCCAGATGAGCTTAACAGAAATTCCAATGTTTAAAGTGACATTTCCGTGTGCCACCCCCATGTGTGATGTCCCAGCAGCAGGAATGTAAAGAAAAAGGGAAAATGGAAACCTCTACTGGGGGGAAAACTCCTCCAGGAGGAGGGACCAGGGCATTTGGAGCTGGTTGGAGTTCAGCATCCCCCAGGGATCAGCCTGAGGCTGCAGCAGGGGCTGGGATTGTCATCACATTATTAAACAGTTCTATAAAACATCCAAGTTTTCTTCTGGTGGGAAAAAGCTGCAGGAGGGAGGATGGAGCTGGGGTGGATTTTTTTCCCCTGATTGCAGTTTTCTTTGTCTGGATGTCAAGTCCTGATGCTCCAAAACATCCCAGTGAGCCCAAATAATTCTGGATACTGATTTGAAAAAATTCTGTCACATTTTGACATCATCAGGAAAATTCTGGAGAGATTTCTCTCCCTATCTTCTTCCAACCAACTCCTTGAGAGTGGGGAATGGACATAATTGAGTGAAGCCTCATTAAGTGTTTCAAGAATCCTTCTCTCCTAAGTTTTCCTGTGATCTCTGCACTTCCAGCAATCTTTACCTGAGCTCATCCCATCTGACACAGCTGGAGAAGTGGGAAAAATCCAAATGTGAGATGCCCAGGGATGGAGAAGAATCAGAAGCAAGGATTTAGTTGCCCTGGGTGACATCTCTGTTTCTCCTGACCAAAGAGTTGGGATGAGATGTTTATTGTCAAGCAGCAGCACCTGGAATCACAGAATCATGGAATTACTTTGGTTGGAAAAGACCTCTAAGGTCATCAAGTTCAACAATAAATCCCAGTGGGACTCACTGAGGTCTTGTAGGATGGTGTGGCTCTGACACCACCCACCCTCCTTTGATCCCCAGGCCATGAAACCCCACCTCAGCTGGATCAGAAGAGGCTTTTCATGGAATGCTGGAATTCCAGAAT
Source organism: Cettia cetti (assembly GCA_013401135.1). Taxonomy (NCBI): domain Eukaryota; kingdom Metazoa; phylum Chordata; class Aves; order Passeriformes; family Sylviidae; genus Cettia; species Cettia cetti. The sequence goes on along the minus strand of VZUI01048765.1, from coordinate 2,003 downwards.
GGTTGGGGTTGAAAGGAACCTTAAAGCTCCTCCAGTCCCACTCCTTGCCATGGGCAGGGACACCTTCCCCTATCCCAGGTTGCTCCAAGCCCTGTTCCACCTGTCCTTTTCTCTTCCCCATGGTCCTTCCTCCCTGCTCCCACCATCTCAGCTAAATTTTGTGTAGGAGTGGGAAGCAGAATCCAGGGAGGTGGAAAAGAGTAGGAGAGGAGGAAGAGGAGGGACTTTCAGGCCCAGCAGCTCAGTGAGGGTTTTGCTGTTGCTGTTTTTATTTTTACTCCCTTTATGTTTTTCCAAATTTGAAATTCCACTTAATTAAAAAAAAAAAAAAAAAAAAAAAAAAAAAAAAGTCAAAAAAAAAAAAAAAAAAAAAAAAAAAAAAAAAAAAAAAAGTCAAAGCCCTGCCTGGAATTTCTTTTGCTGCCCGTTCTCAGCCTGTGAATTTCCCCTCTGCAGGAGCTGTATGGACTCAGTGGGCCCAGAGCCAGCTCTGGTTTCTATTACAGTGATTAATGCCAGGGACCACGCTCAGATCCCAGGCCTTCCACGCTGCTCAGGGATTTGGGGATTTTTGGTACCAGCTCTGGTGAACCCCTTCATTCCTGTGGGGCAGCCAGGGTCAGGTTTCCAGCCGAGTTTGCAAATTGCTCTCCAGGAGGATGGGTGCAGGGCAGGGCGGGACTGCTGGGGTCCCCCTGCTTTCCCTGCTCTCTGCTGAGGTTTTCCCCATGCTCAAATCCCAGCTTTCCCTGCCCTCTGCCAAGGATTTCTCCATGCTCAAATCCCAGGTTCTTCTGTGGGAAAGCCACTGCTGAGATAAGCGGAGGGTTGGGGGTGAGAGGTTTGTGATGGCAGAGGCAAAGCAAAGGGGGTCAGAGCCTTTTCCTCCTTCCTTGTGTGCCTTTAAAGTCCTGGAAACATCCAGGAACCACCACCAGGACCAGCCTCTTCCTCACCCCCAGCGATTCCCAGCTAACTTCAATTCCTTCCTGGGAAAAGCATCATTAAATACAACTCTACTTCATTCCTTACACTTTTATTTGCTTTTCTTCATTCCCAAAGACCACAGCTGGCTGCTCCCAAATCCTGGGTGATGAGGGATTTCAGGAGGAATCAGGAAAGCTGGGATGAAAGCAATGCTGTACAGTCCAAGCCAGATCTCCCCTGGGAAGGCTAAACTCTCCACCACCCTTGCTAAAGGCTCTTTAGAGCCACCCCCACATTTATCCTGCTTGTGCTCACAGTTTTGCCAATGTTGGATTCATTGGATCAGCCCCAGGAGGAAATGCCCAGGGTCCCCAAACTCCTCCAACAGATGTTCCAAAAACAACACATTAAAAAGGAAGTTTCCTCTTCCAGGTAGCTCCAGCTGTCAGCAATCCAGAGGTGAAATTTATCCTTTACTCTTGTCCCTATAAATCCTTTCCTGGGCTCCAGGCCAAGGCAGCTGCTGCTTAGTGGCCAAGGGATGCTCAGGGAGATCATTCCTGCTGCCCTCACCGCAGCCACCCTGGACCTGTGGGAAAAACCCCTAAATGCCTTAAAATCCCATGGGATTGCCCTGTTTGCCGCCCCTGGAAACAGGATTTCTCTTTGTCCAAATAAATAAGTGGCCATGGAAGTGCATGGATTATTTGGGATCTGTGGATGGTCTCACCATGCTCCACCAAGACCTGATCAGCTTGGTTGGATTGCCTCTCTCTACCTAGACAGATGGATCCATCTATCCCATCTCTCTCAGGTGTCTCCAAAGCCTTGGATGGACACCAAATTATTTGGGATACATCAGTGGCAACACCCTGCACCACAAAACCTCGTGAGGCTGGCTGAGTCACCTTGCTCTTCCCAGGGAGATCCATCCATTCCTCCGTCCTTCCATCCCTCCCTCCCTCCATCCATTCCTCCATCCATTCCTCCATCCATTCCTCCATCCATCCATCCATCCATCCATCCATCCATCCATCCATCCATCCATCCATCCATCCATCCATCCATCCATCCAT
>VZUI01048763.1:0-27350 GCA_013401135.1 Cettia cetti | reverse complement strand
TCCCAGGCTGAACAGCCCCAGTTCCCTCAGCTGGACTCTGCTGCCCTTCTCTGGACTTACCCCAGCCCCTCAAAGCCTCTCCTGCCATGAGGGGCCCAGTGCTTTAAACATATGCTTTGTATAAATCTTTTCCTCATCAAGTTCTTATTTAAAAGTTTGTTTTACTAACAGGTATGAAGATTATACATGTTTCTCTCCAAGCAATTCAAACTATGTTGGCAGTGGTCATATGCTTGTATGTTAATGTTTTGATGTTTGAAAACCAGAAGAGATCTAATTTTTATGAGAAAACATTTGAGTTCTCCACAGCCACCTTCTTTTGCAATATCAACCTCCATAGATTTATCAGTCAGAGCACAGCACTGGCATCCAACTGGGACAATGAAGTTGCAGTTTTCTTACTAGATATGATTTTCCTGACTCCCTCTAATGGAGGAAGAGGGCAAAGAGGGTGCTGCTTATTGTGTCCTAAGCCAAATTTTTGGTGAACTATTTCTATTAACATGGCCTGATATTACTCACAAGACCAAATTAACTTCAATACTGTAAATGACAGTAGCCATAAACATTGCTTTTCATTTCAGCCCTGTCTGTGTCCAAATGAGAAGAATTTGTGGGGCTGCTTGGTGAGGAAATCCAGCATCACATGACTGACTAACCAGAAGAACAGCAAAGAATGCTCATAAACAAGATGGAATGCTCTTTGAAAAGGAGTGTGGTGTGTACACAGAAGACCCTGCTATCTGGCAATGCACAGGCAAAGTAAAATTTCTGGATTTGTGAAGATGTGTTTCGTAACTGATGTGTTTTCAAAGATGCCATAAATGTTCCTATGCTGTGGTGGAATTATTTAGTTTTTATGTTAATGCAACATCAGCTTCAGGAAATACTCTATGCTTTTCATATAATAACACAGCTTCAGACTGTTGGCCTGCTGCTGTGGAAAGTGGACATGTGTGAAAGCTTCGAAAGAATTCTTATCAAATGCCTCTGAGACTAAAACTGGGTTCTTTAGAAATCAAGATGAACTAAGAGATGTTTTCAGGTGCGTTGGCTGATGTTTTGGGATGGTCTCATGCCTTAATTCTTTGTGTTAGACAGGGCTATAAAGAACTGAAAGAAGTCTTTAAGGAAAGGAGCAACACACTTCATCAGCTGTTCAAGGCTTCTAAAGAACTTGAGGGAATGAAAGTGAACCTCCAGGTTAGACTCTGTCTCAGTTTCTATCAGATTACTTCCTTAGCTCAATGGTGTCTTATCAGTGTTTTTGAAGTACAAAAAATGTGTTTCTTTTTTCAACAATCCTTAAATATGTGAAGAATTCTTATTTTGTTTATTTTGTTGATCTTCTACTTAATGGAAACCTGATGATTTCATGAAAAATTTCATCCTAAGGTGTTGGGGCCTGAATAGAAATAAAGAAAATATGAAAATAGAGCTAGGGAAAGGAAGGGAAGGACAAGAGATATGCAGCATTAATGGGGCTGACACACATTTGTGCTGGCAGCTGCTGCAAAGGATGTCCTTTGCTGTTGCAGGTTGGATCTTTGCTGCTGAATTCCATACCCTCGGCTTCATTCAGTTGCTGGGTTTGCCTTTCAGACCTGCCATCTCCACAGTCTGGCTGGATTTACTGCAGGGCATGGCTTTGGAAGTTGAGCTGCTGATTTCAGACTGTGCTGGATGAGGCTGAAGTGAGAGCTGAGACTTCTCTGCATTGAGCTTTTGGGTGTCATGGTTCTGCTGAAAGGGCAATAGATAACTCTGAACTCAAATCAGCTCCTGGGAGAAAAAACTGGACTGCAAGTGCTGCCCTGGATTTGAGGTCCAGATATCCTGCTGAGGGAGGAGCACCTGTGTTTTCCCAGCAGAGTCTGTTGATCTGGTGAAAACATATAGACTCATTATCAGTTGGAGTTAGTCTCTGTATCTGATGCCATTTTAAAGGAAATTATTGTTCTGACAATGCATTTTTATCTTCATCGATGTAAGCTAGCTGGGAAAAATGAAAGGAGAAGCAGTACTGTGTTCACAGGAGAATACTGGTGGTATGTATCAGTACTGTGCTATATTATATTCTTATGTTACATTGTCTTATGTTCCAGACTTCTCTGGTTTTCATTAATCAACCCTTTGATTTTGGGGGGTTTTGGATTGGGAGTTTGGTTTATTTTGGGCTTTTTTTTAGTGCTTTATCACTGTTCTTGTAAGCTTTTTCTTACTTTTTAGAGAAATATGCTTCTCCTTGTAGCAACTTTTTTAGAATGTAGCACAGTAGAAGGTAGTGTTCAGCAGAATTACACTGTGAAATATTTTAGATTTAGCACCCCAGAGGTCCTGATAAGAGCAAAGAGCTGTAGTATTATCTTCTGTATATACACACTTACTTGGTGATAAAATTCTAATGCTTTTAGTAATTTGTCTGTTTCTAAATCTGCTTATTGAATTTATCTCTCATTTAGGATTTGAAAAATGCACAGCTGTGTACAGTTAACTATGCTTGAATTACGGTGAAAGAAAAGTCAGACTATTCTTCCAATTTTCCTAAGTGGTGATGTCTACAATTCACCAGGACTATTTTATGAATGAGGGCCAAATCCTTTCACAGATTAATAAGAAGAAGGATCTTTTTAACAAAGTTGGGTTTTGTTTTTGTTTTTGTTTTTTGTTGGTTTTTTTTTTGCTGCTTTCAGTCTTTAAAAAATGATGAAGCATCAACCAGAACCAGTGTGCAGAAGCTTTTGGAACTGGGCCAAAGCCAAAGGTAAGAATCTGATTTCTCTTTCAATTTCCTGGCGAAACACTGACAGACAAGAAAACTTCACCTTTCCTTTTTCTACATAGAAAAACACTGCTGTATTCCAAAGTCTGCTGATTGTAACAGTAAAGGCAGGAAATACTCTTATTGAGACAAGTCATGGATTTGCTAATATGGCACAGACATATGATAGGAAAATGTATTAAAGCAGTAATGGTAAGAAATCTAATAAAGAAAGGCATTTAGAATTTAAAAAATCACATTTAGTCAGGAAGTATTCATTAAAAAGTAAATACTTTTTGAAAATCACATTACTAGACAAAAAGGTGGCTCTTTTCTATGGGAAACTAAAGTCAGCCCCTCAGGTTGCTGATGTCAGTTTGTAGGAGATGTTTGGCATTCTAAGGTCTAAAGATAAGTAAGGGGAGGCCTGGCAGATAGATCACATCACACCACTGCAAACCTACCAAGGCAAGTGCTACATTGTTACAGCAGTGGAAACAACCACTGTGACTTGAGACAATACCCCATGCCTTATGCCACCGTTCAGAACACCATCCTGGGCCTGTGGTGACATGGCACCCTTGAAAGAACTGACAACAGGACTCATTTAAAATATAGCCTCTTAGACACCTGAGTTAGAGAACACAGCATTGAGCAGGTGTTTCATATTCCCTACCATGCATCAGCCTCTGGGAAAATTACACAGTAAAATAACTGTCAAAAACCACACTGAAAACATTGGGCAGTGGGACCTTCAAACATTGGAATCTACATTTAGATCATTACATTAGAACCCTACATTAGTGAAGGCCACTTGATTAGTTTACACTGGAGCTCTACCAGCTGAGATGGCCATGCCAAATCAAAATCTCCATGTACTGTAGAAAAAGACAGATTTCATGATGCATATAAAAATGTTTTAGGGAAGGCAGTTTGGGTTAGTCCTGCCTCAAGCAAAGGTGACACACTACTGACACATAGAACAACATGGACACAGTGCAGATGTCCAAGTGTGAAAAAGCTAGATTTAATTTTTTACTTCAGTATTGATACAGTTTTGAAAATGAGACCAGATTGGATGAAGGGGTTCAACCTCCTCAACCACACTGGTCAAAGTCACAGTCCATCAGTTTCTCTTCCCAAAGAGAAGAATGTAAACAATATAGACAGTTACAGAAACATTGCTTGTTTACATCAAAATCTGTGAGAAACTCCACTACAAGAATGCAAAATCAGAAGGCTGATAGGGCGGCGCAAAGGCAATCCTGTGGGATTTCTTTTGCTCAAGGACCTGGGTGCATCACCTTGGTGGGTGATGCAGAGGGACAGAAGACATGATGTGTACCTCAAGGCGATCTGATTTTTGGATGAAAATAGTCTGTAATGTTGAATTACATACATAATATTGGTTGCTGAATGACACTGCCTCTGTATAACTGCCATAGACAGTGTGTATGGACTGCTCACCAGTTGTGAGTTCCCAGTGCAGCAACCACTGAACAGCCCACCAGGTCTGCTAACCTGGAAAACATCTGGGATGCACAAAACCCACAGTCAAGGACTAAATAAACTAAAAAGACATCTTGGAGGGATGACTGTGGGAGGCCATTGACTGTGGAAATTATACCTGTTCTTGTGTATATTTATATGTATGTGTGTATATGGTTAGAAAGTGTAGAATCTGAGCATGAATAGAGATGTACAGGATAGTTTCCTGGTTCCACCCAGGACATACTTATTTTTGCAGTAGCTGGGAGGGAGGTTATTCTATTCCACCTCATGTCATTGTGGGGGAAGGAAGAAGGGACTCTTCCAGGGAGAAGGTGTTTCTTCAGGTTGAGAAATTGTGGTGGACAGAATGGTCTGGTATTTGCTTGTTGTCAGGGGCTTTCTGTGTAAATATTTTTTTTTCTTATACCTTTTGTCAATATTGTTGCTGTTAATGTTAATTTTCTTATCTCTTTTTTCCAAGTAAATTGTTCTTATCTCAACCTGTGATCTTTGCTTTTTGTGCCTTCAGTTAGAGGGGGAAGCGGAAACTGCATGTGGTTATAGCAGAGTACTAAATTGGAGAATACCATTCTCAAACCATTAAACCATAGTTATGGAATCTGGTGGACTGCATACTTCTGGGCAAAGAGATGCCATTGTGAGGGCAGGGGAGTGATGCAGCCAAGGAGAAACTGCAAATACAGTGCATGGAACTGCCGCCCTTTCCTACTGGATCCAATATCCATTGCTGCAAAATGCAGAGGGAGGAGAAGAAAGCTAGTATAAAAGAGAAAAGGCATTTGTAAATAGTAACATGGGTATGTACTTTTTTTCGTTTCTCCACCTGTGCTGGATGCAACCAGCTGCTGACAACAGCCTGGTTAGTTGATGTATCATGAACAGCACAAAGCTAACACAACATTAGAACTTCTGGATTACAAAAGCTGAGTGAAATCGTGTCCTTTACCACCCTTTGGATACAGCCCAAGAGCTTCTTCAGTGTTGTCTTGCAAACACTTATTGCCAGCTGATTCTTTTCTTGCTGCAATAAGATGGCAAAGAAGGTCAATCCTTTTAGTCTGTGATGCTGAGGTACTGATGTTGGGTGACCAGCATCTGTACTGCAGCTATGTCAGAAGCCAGAGCTATCTTCAAGCTTTGCAACGTCATCTTTTGTTTTTGGAAAAGAAGGGGAAAAAAAAAAAAAAAAATTTGGGCTTTGGGGCTTTAACCTGACCAGGTATCAATAGTCATCAGGAGATCTATTTTGCAGATACAGAAATACTCTTTTTCCAGTACAACTAAAGGAATTTACAATTAACATCTCTGACATAGTAACTGGATTCTACAAGTTGAGCAGAGGGTTTTCAGGCATAAGCGTAAGTTTTGATGTGCATTTGGTTTGTGTGGGTAGTCAGACCTTTTTCCAGTTTAACTGGATTTTGTACTCATGGAGACATTACAGGAATCAGATTTTTTTTTTTTTTCCCCTCATGCAGGACTTAATGTTTCTCCTGATGTAGAAGTTTTTACCACTATTTGTACTCCATTCTGTTCAAAGCTATGGGTTTAGTTATATGTTAACTATACAGGACAAATGTGAATGGATCCAGGTCTAATAATATTAACAAATATTAGTAACTGACAATAATGACTTCATATCTGTGTGCAAGATATTACATGTGAAATTAGATACAAACCCAAAACAGCAATCAGTTCCATAACAGCTTTTAATAAAAAGAAATTTGAATTAATGTGTTCAGGAAAGTATAAAATACAAGTGGAAAATATCTCTCCCTATTAATGACTGGTATAAATCAGAGGATATCTTAAGTTATAAATTGCAACACACACTCCATTTTTATATGGAAAATATCATAATTAATGCAGAGCATTGCTGGAATACATGAATATAGGTATTAATCTTTCCTCAGCTCTTCCCTCTATTTACAGCAAAGACAAAAAAATACTTTCATCTTGTTTCCAGAATTATTAAAGGAGGCACTGAGGGATTTCATTACCCCTAAACCACAGTTTTGTTAGGCTATTTCCTGAGGTCATAACTTTGACAGTAACATTTCACTATTTAATAAAGAAGACTAGATTCAAACTGCCCTATGACAAAAATGCCTAATTGAGTTTTATCTGATTATTCAGTTGATATGTTGTTAGATGATGAGTAGAAGCTATGCAAGTGTTTGCAAACTGATTTTAGGTCATAGAATCAGGGAGTGGTCTGGGTTGAAAGAGACCTTAAAGACCACCTAGTTCCAGTCCCTCTGCCATGGGCAGGGACCCCGTCCACTAAATCAGATTGCTCAAAGCTCCATCTAACCTGGCATTACTTTGATTCTGTGGTTATTTAATTCTGTAGTTGCAGTTCTATTGTGTTACTCTGTTAAGAAGAGACTAGGATTTATTTGATTTGGAAGGAAAAGTTTGAAAATACACAGTTGAACGGAAGGATTTGAGGGTGGAAGAGTAGTTTTGTCCAGCTCACAGCATGGTGAAAGGCATCCTGTTAACTCTGCAGCTATAAGAACAGTGAAAAATAAACTCAGTGGATATTTTGTTGAGTATGAAAATAAGTACTTTGAAATTCTTTTTCCATTTGGCATCTGAATATAGGGAAAGAACTCCACTACTTTGGCTGCAGTAATTTCTAGATAGTGTAATTTTTATTCAGAATCCAGAGTAGAGGAAAACGTCCTAAAGATCTACTGGAGGTGTAACAAATTGATTTGGGTTCAGTTGCTACATTTCTGTCATATAGCCGCTTCTGCTTTGTAGTTTCTATCCACCAAGCATCATCAGCATTCCTCCTCCTGACTTTACTCAAAAGTCTGCTGTACAGATCTTAGATTTCTGACCCTGTCTGTGACCTCTACACTGAGAGTGATTTATCTTCCAAATTCAGAGGAACATTAATATGATACATTCTTTGGTAAGTTTATGGTTTCTCAGCTTATGGACTTGGAAATGTAAGAAAAATTATTTGTGGCTGTGATAGTCAAAACATGTACTGGGGTATATACAGAATACAGCCTCTGTTCAATGGCATCATGTTTTATAGCAGAGTCCTACCTAGAAAGGTGTGTATATAAAAATACCACAACAGTAGTTTATTTTGTTAGTGAATTGTAATTATGCTTATGCATTAAAGAATTCTTCTCTGAAAATAGAGGAAGGTGCCATTCATAACAAAATTTAGTTAATAACACTTTTTTCATTTTACCTTTCAAGCTGTCTGAAGAGGGCTGGTAGATATGTTGAGGAAGGCATTGTGATCCCATCAGTCTAGTAAAGTGATAATCTTTCAAGCCACTTTGCACACTTATTTTTAAATGGCACATAAGCTTACAGACATAGCAATATATTTCTTAGATTCAAATACCAGGGCACAGATAAATCTTAAATTATGTTTCTTAGCTTATAGAAATCAAAAATATATTTATGATAGGCTCATAGAATGGTTTGGGTTGAAAGGGGCCTTAAACACCATCTCATTCCACTGCCTTTGCCATAAGCAAGGACACCTTTCACTATCCCAGTTTGCTCCAAGCCCCATCCCACCTGCCCTTCAACACTTCCAGGGACTGGGCAGCCATAGCTTCTCTGAACAAACCAGTAGGTTGCAGTACCTCAGCACCCTCACAATAAAGAATGTCTTCCTAATATCTAATCAAAGCCTACCCTCTGTCAGTATAAAGTCGTTACCCTAGTTCTATAACAAGCCCTTGTCAGAAGTGATGTTAGTTTCTGGAAAAAAGACTCATTTTTAATATTGCTGTTGTCATTGAGGTTAGATAATCTATGTTTTGCTCATTCTAGTTAGAAGAATGTTCAATCCTTATTCAGGACCCTTTTCCTAAGGAGCCGGAGCCTTGACATGACTACATCCCAGTCTGCATAGGCACCTTCCAGGTGACGTGTCACTTCTGAACATGGCAGGTAGCTTTGACGACCATGGAGCACACGCCAGTTATCAAATGTCACTATGTCTCCTATAAAGAGATAGCACAATGGTCATTAGTTGGAATGTTACAGTTGATTTCTTAAAAAAAATACAGAGATTCATATCAACAGTTAGGGAGCAATAGTTTGAAGTAGCCAAGCTGGAGATACACAGCAACAATGGAATAATTTTAACTTTCTCAACCAGAGAGGCCGGTTCCCTTTTGACATCTCTTTCATTTCTTGTATAATGAGGAGTTAAAAAGCAGAGTGGTAGAGGAGTCCACACTGAGAAAATCAAGCCTTGAGGAGAAAGGCAACTACAGCAAATCCATGCAGGTGAAATAAATAAAATGGGTAAAAGCCACTAGGATACTTTTTTTTAATCAGTCTAGTACTATTTGTACTATACACATACATACTGTCCCTGTTAAAGAGAATTTCATGAGAAAAAAGTCAAGACGTTGAAAGTTAGGAAGTCACATAGTTAATGCTATTAGTAGTAATATTAATTTTTCTCCCTCATGTGCCACCATTATGATAAATCTTGAATTAAATAAACTCACAGTCTTTCTTATCTTCTCCCCATTCCCTCTACCACCATTTTGATGAATTAATCAACAAAATAGATGGCACTAATGTAATGTAAGGCGCTTTGTTTTTCCATTAATGTGGTCTTACATATTATTTTATTGTGTGTTTCCAAGGGAGAGAGATTAATTTGCTCACAGACATTTTAGACACAAGTACCATAGTATATGAGGCAGTCAGACACACCAATAATTTTACTTTTGTAATCTCTTGAGAGATTCATATCTTTATTTTAATGCTGGGGAATGAAAGAACAGAGATTAAGGCCACACATGATATCACATAGTATTTCCCATCTGTGGTGCTATTGATACATCAATTTCCAATACGGTATGTAGCATAAAATGCTGTTTTGGATTTAGTATAAAGACACATCCAACTAATCTATAAGAAGACTATTCCCTGCCATCTTTTCTTATTTAACAATGGCAAAAGAAATATATGAGATGAAGGTAAGAGTGCAGTATGAAATAAAATAGATGATAGAAAGACTCTAAGTTCCTCTCAGTACTAGTGCTAGCAGTGTTCAAGTATGTTGACTGTCAGGAATAATATGTGAATAATTGTTTTGAGGAGAAGCAACTTACTGACCTGGTTCCAGCTTGTAAGTAAACTTGTGTTCTGCACTGTTTAATAAATCATTAAATTCCTTTAGAGCTGCATAAAATGGCCTCACTTTTTCAGCTGGTATATCAAACACTGTGTCTCTTGTTGCATTATTATAATTGATGCGAATTGCTTGGCCTCTGGAATCCATGCTATGAAACAAAGGAAGGGGAAAAACAAGGAAAGGAAACTGAAACAGCTCAAGATGATTAAACTGAATATAAAAATAACTGAATTCTCCTGCTGGAATATCAGTATGTTTCTATAGTAAAATTCAGATTGATATTGGATTGGATTTTGCTAATTAAGCCTAACTAAGAAAAGGGATAATCAGGATAAAGTGTGGACAAAAAAAAGTGCTCAAAAATCGATAATATTGAATAATCGATATTATTTGCTCTTTAATTGTGAACTTTTTAAAATAAATCATAAACGTCTTAAAATCAGAAAAGAATATGAGCATTTGCATTTCATCTTTTGATAGTATATAATTATTAATCTAAATGTTTCAAATTATGACCTCTCCTTGGCATGACCTATATATCTGCATTAAGTAACAGAATTGGCTGATGCTAACCTGTGTCTGTGCCTAGAAGTTACTCTAATTACCACCACTTCTTGTTTGTCTGTGGCTAAACCAAGTAAGTGGTACAATGCACTGAACAAATTCCCCAAAAAAAAACAGACTAAAGACCACAACCAACCAAACAAAAAACCCCACCCAAACCTAGAACTACAGACCAAGTTAAACCAGTGTTTTCCCACAAGGTGGCAGGAGCAGACCTCCTACTAACATGTAATTCACCAGACGACAGATTTTTTTCAGGTCTTGAAACTACTCACTCTATAATTGTTTGTTTACAGTGCACAGCAAAATCACAGTAATCCACCCCAACATCCACGTAGTCTACAGTAGTAGAGGACAGGATCTGATATGCCTCAGGATTTTGTTTCTTCAACTTGTTGGATATGTGAAATCCATCTACAACTTCACTTTCACCTCCTGCAGCTGTTTGCTTTATACAATGAAGAAATTGAACCTGGAATGAATTAACAGCTCTTAAAAAAATAGCTTGCATATTTAACTGTTTATTAGTATCAGTTCTATTACACCTGTGGTTCTTTTATTCTGGTTGTTTGGTTTTCTATTTTTTCCCAGTGACAGACTGAATTCTTATTTACTGCAGCTTCACAACAGTCTGCCACCAGTATCACAAAGGCAGAAAATCAAAATAGCATGTTCATAAATCCATCCTGTTTGGGATATCTCCTAATGCTTTCAACCTGTGAGTCAGTGGCAAAGAGGTCTTGCTTCTTTCCTTTGTCCCTCTTTCTGGCAGTCACATAATTTTAAATGCATTTCAGTCGTATCTCAACAAGGCATATTAGCTTTGTCCTGCAGAAACAAAACCTGATGTGAATTATCCACTCATAGATGGGAAGAAGTGGCCATCAGAGAAGGCCTGTCTCTGTGATAAAGTATCATTAAGACAGTTTCATTTCTCTTTAGAATTAATTTGCCAAGGTGTAAGATGGAGCAAAAAGCCTAAGCTGGGCTCTGGGTTGTGCTGGTGTAAATCTGAGCTGCTGACACAAGCAATAAAACTCCCCGTGGCTCTAGATGTCACACAAACTGTAACTGCTCATCCTGCAAATGACACAAAATACACTTGTCATATCAAATGTTGTCTTCTGGCCCTTCCATGATGGTGAGTTATTTCTGAGACCACTAGAAGAACAAAATAACCAAACAAAAATCCTGCAACAACAACAACCAAAAGCAAGAATTAAAATGAACAAACAAAACCACAAAAAAACCCAACCAACCAACCAAAGGAAACCCACATAACCCCCCTAGATCTGTTTGAATATCTCAATGTCCTTCCTAAACTGAGAGGCCCAGAACTGGACACAGCACTCAAGGTGTGGCCTCACCAGTGCCAAGTACAGGGGAAGAATGACCTCCCTGCTCCTGCTGGCCACACCATTCCTGATACAGGCCAGGAGCCATTGGCCTTCTTGGCCACCAGGGAACACCGCTGGCTCATGTTCAGCTGCTGTCACCAGCACCCCCAGGTCCTTTCTGCCTGGGCACTGTCCAGCCACACTGTCCCCAGCCTATAATGCTGCAGGGGGTTATTGTGGCTTATATACAACTTAAGAATTCAAATATTGTGTAATAACCAGATATACAAAGAAAATGGCATGTTCAGGACAATGTTCAAAAACATTTCAATGTATTTTAATACTTTTATTTCCTACAAGCACATTCAAACCTAAAAAGTATTTTCCTAATGTTTGACAGCAGAGCATGAACTTTGGCACAGACAGGACAGTGAGCTAATTCACATCTGCTAATAATGAAGCCCTATTTCAATCTTACTGCACATCAATGAATAGTATCTAAATGATTAAAAGATAATCTTATTGTGAAGTATTTGGTACTTCCCTATGGGTAAATCATATTGGCTTTTTGTTTAAATATAGAGACAACAAAGTACCCCACAACAAAAGGTAAAGTTTTATAGTGCAAACTTTTCCAGAGTTATCTGTGTTCCTTTGTACCTGTTCCTACTACTTTCCAGTTCTATGGAATTATGTGAATTACGTGGATTACACTTTGATATGACAGGGACTGGATGAAAATATATTTTCTGTGGTTGTCCAGTTTTGCAGAATGGCCCTGGTTTTTTGTCCATTATGAAAGGGCAAACAAATGTTTATCTTGTACCAATTCACAGAAAACAGAATATACCATCCTAATCGTATTTCTTTCTCTGTTCCCTTCCTGAGCTGAAGAGATGAGTCCTATGTTCTACTTTTAAGTCCAAACCAGGTGGAAACACCAAGGAACGTAGTGGTTTCATGTTCGCCGAATTCTTTTTCCCAAATTTAGTGTAGTGGTTTGAATGTCTACTCTCCTTTCCCTCTGGGAGATAGGACTGGGAGGAAATGGCAAAACAGGCCCAACATAAAGATAAAGCAAATAGATTTATTAACACACACTAAAAGAAGAAAAAAAAAAGAGAATTAAAATGAAGGCTTTCAAAGCACTCCCCTCTCCCTCACCAACGGTTCACTTTCCCACAAATAACAGAGACAAAACCTGTAATTTTCAGTCAGTTTCACCATTTAAAAATAATCTTTCATCAGTTCTTTTAGGAAAGGAGCCTTTCTTAGAACTTCCATGGAGATTCCCCACTGACAACATAGAACAGTTCTCTTGTGGGTCTCTGTAGCAGATTGCTTTTTAGGTGGGCAACCCAGCTTGGTTCAGTGGGCCTGGGCCTCTTTTGGCCTAGGCCCAAGGACAGGCCTGAGTGAAGGCCTGCACCTGTGGCGCAGTTAGAAATTGTGTTAAGGTATGCAGGCACGATAGTAAGTTAATTAGGAAGTAATTGGTATTGCTGTTGGTCTGGACACTTTAGCTACCTTAAGTGTAAGAAGTAAATAATGTTTAGTTACATTCCTGAGTGCTACACGCCAATGAGGGAATGCTTTGTATAATAAACAATATTGTACTGTATAAAACCAGCCATTTTACAAGCAATAAATTAGAACGTACGATAACCATGTTGGTGTAACTACGTTACTCAGTGCCTCATCAAGGTTTTTGGGGTACTCCCCCCTTTTTTAGGTCTCAACTCTCACAAAGACAGCCACCCTCACAAAGGAACCTGCCTTTGTGAAGTCCCTCCCAATAGCAGCTTTCCCAACACTGCATATGGGTCTTATCTGCTTATTAGGGGTACTGTTTAAGGATGCCTCTTCTAGTATAAAACAAAGATTCTCTTTTCCATCTCCAAAATCATCTTCATCTCAAAACCTAAAAATCTCATTTTTCTTAGGAGCAAAGAGCTTCATATCCCTTTAACTAGAGCCTTACATCCCCCCCGCAACAGTATTCATATGTTACAAGAAAAATAGTCCATTCTTAATAGTTTACTAGAGACGTCCAGCCAAATTTGGCTACTCCTCCTCCTTTGCCCCAAAGAGTCTTTTCACTCTCCCTTCACTGACTTTAGTTTCATGCTATGTCTCTTTATGGTTCAACACTTTGTCTGTTCTCACTCCGGGAAGGGCCAGTGCTTTGGGAGTTCCATCTGCTGGCAGTGAAGAGTTAAAACTTGCCCAGGCCTGTGGTGATCATCTGATCTCTGCCGGGGAGGCAGCCGCTGTGATTTTCAAAAGCCCCGAGGGGATGGGGGAAGAAAGCTCAGGCAGAGGAAATTCTGAGCAGCCTGTTTGGTGGATGTCTCATCTTTCCACCCCTCGGTTTCATCCAAGGTAGCCCAGCTCAGAGCTGCCATCAGAGTCTGCAAGCTTCCCTTCTCGCTGCCAGCTGCTACCGGGCCCGGCCATGGCCTGGCCCCCTCTGCCACGGCCCCCAGCACACGGCCAGCACTGCCAGGCTAAAGCCTCTCTCCCGCTGGCAGCCGGGGAGAAAAGGGGGCTCAGCCGGCCGGGCTAGTCCCCCGCGGGCAGCGGCTCCCGGAGACCGGCCGGCCCGGCCCGGCCGCACAGGGTGCAGCGGGGCCTAAACCGGGCCCCGCTGCTGCCCACGAAGTTACCTTGGTGGCTCACCAGAAGAAGAGAGATCAGCCTCCCAAAATCCTCCTGAAATTAAGACGTGTTACCCAGAGGTGTATACCTGTATTTAATTGGTTAATCTGGTTGTCAGTTTCAAAGAAGATCACTAATTGGTTTTTACTATCCATGCTAAACCAACACAGTCCTAAAATTACACAACCTGACTATAGCATTTAGACACCTAACTTTTGTGAAATAATGAGAACAGTATTCAAAGCATATAAAAGACCCTAAAGTTTTCTCAAGTGGTAATATTTTCAACACTTTGTGAAATGTATTTAAAAATTATGGGATATCTGGGAGACATGCTGAATTTACATCATACTGTACAAATGGTATACCCATGTGTATATAGATTATCATATGAAGATTAATATATTGGTATTTTTACATTGCTCTTTTAAGACAAAATTCAGAGCCACTGATCACTAACCATATTTCACACTATAGGAACATTTCCCTTTCCCCTTTTGTGGGGTGAAAAAGTCAGTAAATTCAACTTACCCCTGGTGGATGCTGCAGAACAGGGTAATCTGTGTGAAAAGAGAGTCTCCCAGTTGTATAAGCTACATTGTTAGCATCTGCTTTGTCTTGCACTTGCCAAGTTGGTCTTTATAATGAAAGGGAAAAGAGAAAACATGTTAGAACATCCAGCCAGCATGCCAGACAGTACACATTGGAACTGTGAAATCACACTACAAGAGTAATTTCATCTTTGGAAATAAAAATATTGTAACATTATAAAGAAATAAGAATTTAGCTGTGTCCCTCCATCCAACAGAGGCTTATTTCAGCAGTCCTAAATAAATTTCAGTGTGCCAAGGGACATCTGGCACCAGGGTAGTAGGTGGCACTTTGCTGAATGCACTGAAGACACTAACCAAGAGGCTTCTGCCAGTAGAAATCATCTTAGTACTGATGCTTTAGAAATAAGCGCGTAGAAGCTGGCCCATTTCTTTTTATCAACCTTTCACTTTCCCTCTGCCACATGGAACACATTATCAATGAAATACAAAATTTATAAAGGCCATGTAACTTTCCCCAGAAGTTATTTTTAAGGCTTTATAATCTTAGAAAATACAGAGTATCCTTTACAGGAGCATCTTCCCTGTAAGTTGAAGACTTGCTACTGGAGGAAAATGTTTTGATGAAAGACTTTGAAACTTCTTCCCTTTCTATGACGTCCTTTTTACGAACTAGCTCTGTTTATTTTATTACACCGTTTCTGTCTTGGAATTTGGCACAATTCAGTAAAAAGGTTTTCTGACAACTGCATTGAAAAAAGTAAGTCACAGCTATATGACAAAGACATGAATACCTCATGTTGCTGCACAGACAAAATGTGTTTGGAGTGACACACCATGCAAGAGAATTTGAGACCAAGAACCACACGTTCTGTTTATACAAAGTTCAGATGATTGAAGATAGTTCTCAGCAGATGCATGTTATAGATCCAGATGTTTGTCTGGAAAAGTGTAATTTACCATACAGACTCCATGTAATTGTATGCACATAAGTGACTGAAAAGAAATTACGAAACTCATTTTCCCTTGTGGAATACTATAGACCAGATATGTTCCAGATGGTGTGTGCCTAGCTTTACTTCTTAATAACAGTTTAAAAAGAAAATAGGCTAAAGAACATGCAGGTAAAATTATTTATTTACAGTATATACATGCTTTTGTTCTAGAAGTGGCCTTTAGTATAGAAATTATGCAAAATGCTAAAATTAGATTTCTGCAATTTCCAGAGGGAAAACCCCTTGAATATTTGCAAACGTGTTTAACTGTCTAGGAGAAATAGTTTTTATTATTTGGTATGGCACATATTCATCAGTACGTTACTTGAGTAACAGCACATATTCATCAGCACATGACCTCAGTACTCAAGTATGATAATTTCAACCACATGTCCACAGTTTGACAGCCAAAAAATAGGCCCTTTATATCATTCCTGTAATTAGTGCTGAAAGCAACTAGATTTTCTCCATCTTTAATTCAATAGGCTATGGTGCCTCTTGATGGTTCTAAAACCATTTAACACATTTCAATTGTCTCATTTAGATGAAATGCATAAAATTGCTGGAGTGGTAACACTTTATAGAATCCTCATAAGCTTTTGTAAAAGCAGTCATTGCTTTAGTGCTGTCAGGATTTGCAAGGGAAGCTGTTCCCCAGGAGTTTTCCTTCCACAGAGGGAGCTTTGGTCATAGCCCAAGTTACTGACTTGAAGTCAAAGATGCTAATAGGGAACTCAGCATTGAATATGGAAAAATCAACCTTACTTTGTCTACGTCTCAACTGTACTGAAGCATCAACTTGACCATGCTGTGTGCACAGGTAATAAGGGTATGTCAAGAGTACTCCTGGACCTTAAGGAGAGCAAAGTGGGTTGGAATGGTTTACGGTTTAATAATTAGGGTCAGATTTCAAAGCTCATTGTTCAGGCTGTTTGACAGAGTATGAAGACTGGCACCAAGCAGGTCTAGCAATTTTTTGCATTAGATAGCAACATGGGCTCAGTCTTCATCAGTAGAAAACCTGGCTGTTACATCCTTAGTCCTGTGAAAGTGCAGCGCTAGGAACTGAAGCTGCATTTGAATAATTTGATCTTACACTTCATTAAAAGTCTTATGTCTCATACATATGAGATTTAGGACACATGTCCTTCTTTTGCTGCTGAAGACCTCCAGGTAATACTGATGGATTGGCTGTCTTCATGGCAGTGCTGGAGCCCCGAAGGAAGGCCTTCACACCACACCAAGCATTGGACAAGGCTTCAGAGCACAGGAAGAAGACAAGGTCTAGGGCATGAGAAGTTGGAGAAACAAATTGTGGCATGACTGGAGACTTCATTAATGCAGTTGGGTGTCCATAATGGAAAGAAAAAGGTTAATTTAAAAACATGGAATCTCTTGATGTTGTTATATGGCTGATACAGAGAATGTTTCCACTTTTTACTGTAATGACATTTTAGAGAGGTCACACCAAGAAGACATCTAGACAAGAAGAAAGGCTTTTTTCTTTCCCGTGTTAGAATTATATTCATTGCTGTTACATTTCAGTTTAAAATTCAGGGTTCCGTTGAGGTAATGTTGAATTTGGCAAGTTTGCCAATTCTGAGTTTATCCTTTTATTTAGCATATTTTGTAGGCCATGTATTTGGCTCCTGATGAAATAGCAGGGAAATTACCCAAAGTTATTAGTTTATTACAGTTGTAAAAGCCACCCCAGAATTGGATGCCAGTAAGAAATAAACCTCTGTTTCAGAGGTGAAAATTATTATAAGTATTAGCTACAAACATTTCTTCTTAGTTAGGTGGAGGTCACTGGTCCAGCTCAGCAAGATATGAGTTGCTATCATCATTTGTCTGCTCATTTAGTAGGTGCTTGCAGAGGTAGAGCTTCAGTTTGCCAGTTCTTGGCAT
Organism: Cettia cetti; assembly: GCA_013401135.1. Classification (NCBI taxonomy): domain Eukaryota; kingdom Metazoa; phylum Chordata; class Aves; order Passeriformes; family Sylviidae; genus Cettia; species Cettia cetti. Next base: position 9,930 of record VZUI01048763.1, on the reverse strand, counting down.
AAAAAGGATAATTTACATGTGCCTGCTTGTGGTCCTTCAAGCTGAACTCTGCTTGTTGGGAGTGGTTATGGCTTTCCAGAGCATACTCTGTTTAATGCAGGGATATGGGTACTCAGCCCATCTTCTTGGTGATGTGGGACACTGTACCATCTAAGTCCTACCTATATCCATGAATCAAAATAAGACTAAGCAAAAGTTTCAGAACACGTAACTTCCTCTGTTCAGAACGGGACTGAATTAGGGATGTTTGGTTCTGTTTCATGGCATAGATAAGTAAGTATATCTCACTGTTACCCCATATTCGACAACATTTGTTTTCAGGCACTTTTCCTTCTCTCAGCAGTTAATATTATTGCTGCTTTTCTTTACATAGCCTACCTGTGACAGCAAAGCAATTCTCTTGTACAGTATATAAACGTGAGGCCTAATTTTCTATTATATATAGAAAAAACCGTACACCTTGCTTTAATATAATTAATCCACAAAAAATATACAGCCAGCTTAGATGAAGAACATTAGACGTGATTACAACACTGACAAAACAAAGATATAAAACAAGCTCACCCATAAAATGTGAGACGCAGGAACCCAATCCTCTGGCCAAGTCTAATCAATTCTCCCTGCCTTGTAGCAGCTCCTGTCAGTAGAACGATTCCTACTTTCTTTAGGGTGCACAACCACTTGTACGCACTTTCATCATTGTGCATGATTTCTTCAAAAGGTATTTTGGGAAGCTGAAGATCTGAGCCCCAGTACTCGTGTTCTGAAAGGGAAGAAACAGAGAAACAAGTTCTTAGCTGTTGTAGCATCAGAACTCAGGACACAGTCAAGGCAGAAGTTAGTGTGATTTCTATGTATTTGTGAATATGCCTCAATCCTGCAAAACATCTCGAATGGGGTCCCTGAGTTTCCATGGATAACTGTAGCCCCAGTTTCATGCCTGAGATGTCTTGGTTTCCTGAAATTCTTTTCCCAGAGAATTTTCTGTAAACAAGAGAAATGTTTTTTGTAACTGTACCTATGTTTTTACTTCTTTTCTTAGGAGGGACTTCTTCTTGATGTCTCTCTGGTCTGACAAATGTGATTAAAGAAGTTTGTCTTTGTTTCAGCAATCGAATTAGTCCGTGTAGAACAGTATAAAAAAGAGGCACATCCCAAAAATAAAGGAGTCAATTTTCAGCCTTCTGAACTCGGAGTCTGTGTCATGGTGTATAACAATGTCAGAAAACAAGCAAAATTAGAATAAAATTCAACAAGACATTGCAGCATCAAAATTTTAGGTCAGAAGTTTAATGAAAGGACAGTTTGAAAGGAATATTTTTTGTTAACATTGCATCAGAAATGTGTGTATTCATTTTTCTGTCTGTACTGGTGAGCCAGTACACTCGTTTCACAAGAGTGAAAACTTGAAAATATGACTGCTTTGAAACTTTCTTTTCAAGGGTGAAAAACCATGGAGCACCCTGAGACATCCCTCATAGGTCAGCCCATGGGGTTACTTGACTTCAGCCCATCACTTGGGACCATGATGGTGCTATTTGGCTTCAACCAATTAGCCTGCAGGGTTACTTGAGGTCAAATTCTGAGTTTGGACAACACTGGGGTCATGTGCATGGAGTCAACCACTTAGCCTATGGGATCACTTGAAGTCAAACTCATGGCTTGGGACCATGCCAGTCCATGCAAAGCTCTGTGAAGAAGCTTCTCAAAACCCAAGGCCAGTAGTTTCAGTTTCCCTTGCCTGTGTCCATGAAACACTTTTTATGCCTATTCATTTTCTGCCTGTCTGCTCTGCTGAGACCCCACCTTGGGCTCTGAGGTATCCAACACATGAAGGAGATTGACCTGTTGGAGTGCAGCAGCGAGTGCCCCCTGCCCTTAAGAGCTTGTCAGCTGGTGCAGTAACTCAGGGCATCTCGCCTCTCACACAGGTTTGCTAACTGGTGAAATAACTCCATCAGGACCACTTGTTTTGAGTTAATGAGTTATTCTGGCACCATAGGATTACCATTCCCAGTTGACAGTAAACATCTTGCTGTGGAAGCAGATGTGGAAAGATAAGTTGGAATCTCCGACTGACAGACATCCCACTTTACAAATTTTAAAAGCGAAACAGTATGTTCACAAAGCAGAAGTCTTCTGCACATTCCTTAGAAATGTGTGGGGACTTCTCCCCAAAGTTTGGGATGCCTGCTTTGTGGTTACTCTCTTGAGGGCTGAGTGAAAGGGCTCTGTGTACAGTATCAACAATTCAGTGGTAAGTTACACTGACTCCTACACTATTTCCTTGCTAGCTACAATACACGTACCTTTATGTCATGCACTGTTTTATGTAATCTACTAGTAGTTCTTTTGTTTTAGTAGTAAGTAACCGTGTTTAAGGTCTTTGGTCTGTCAATCTCCTGTCTATTCAATAAATAACTAATTTTATAATAGATGCAATTGGCCATTCTTAAGAACTTGCGAACCAGAGCAATTTAGGTGTGGGTCACCTAAGCTGAGCTGCTGCCAAAAATCTAAGCCTAAGGCAGGGCTTGTCTAAAGATCTCACTCAATTCATAACATGCCATGAGTCCAGAGGAGGCCACCAAGTTGATCAGAGGGATGGAGCACCTCTCACATGAGGAAAAGCTGAGAAAATTGGGATTGTTCCATTTGAAAAAAGGCAGCTTCAGGGTGACTTAACTGTGGGCAGTGAAGCACTGGAACAGGTTGCCCAGGGAAGATGTAGAAGGGTTCAAGGCCAGGTCTAGATGAGGCTTTGAGGAACCTGGTCTAGTTGAAGGTGTCCCTGCCCATGGCAGCAGGGTTGGAAGAAGATGATCTTCAAGGTCCCCTTCCAACCCAAACCGCTCTGTAATTCTATGATCCTAGAGCACATCTGGAGGAACTCTACCACTCGGGCTCCCTCCCAACTCTCACTAGGCATGTTTCACTTATTTTTAACTTTGGTAAACCTTAATTATTTGGTCTGAGGTTTTCCATGGCAGTATCTGCCAAAAGTTTCAGCAAAGACTAAAAGGAATCAAACCCCTAGACCATGAAAACTATTATGTCCTTATCTTGCCAGTAGCATACAGGAGATTTAGGAAAAGAGCTTTGCTAGAGTAATTCATCTCTGAAGAGAAGCCAGCAGGAAGCACCACTCTACTAACCAGCTGTCTAAAATTTTTCATTACATATATTTTAAGATTTTCAGACACAGATGCCAAAATCAAATTGATATCCTTCACTAAAAAGCAGTGCTGTAGCCATTCTTTAGTGCAGGCAAAACCACATAATAACAACTAAACCCCATAATTCTTGGTTTTGAGCTCAGTATCATAGGCCAAGGTCACTTAATTAAAATAAAAGGTCGTTCCACCCCTCCTCATTCAACTCTCATTTTTCTTCCCTCAAATTAATGTTGCCAGGACTAATTTTGCTAAACAGCACTGAAACCGATATCACCTAAGTTTTAATGGCTCTAGAGTATTCAGCCAAGAACTCAAGGGAACAGTAATGTAGAAAGGAAATAGGCAGAATATTAATCATAGAGCCCAAATCACAGCTTCTCACCAGGACACTTTCTGGAGCCTGACAGTGCAGTTAACTTCCATTTAATTTTTCTGTACTACTGGAAGAGGACACTGGAAGCCACAGTTGTGGGTCACTTTTGTTACAAATAATAGTGATTTTCTTCTGCAGTTGATAGAATTCCAGAGAATGTCCAAAAATACTGTATGGTGTACCTGGACCACTGAATCCATCTTGGTCTTTTTTTAAATTTGTTGATTCATAGGGATTTTAAAATAGTACAGGTTATAAAGGCAAGTAAAATGGCTGCCCATGTAACTGAAACAAAACTTCTGTGGGGGGTTGGTAGCAGTTTTATTGTAACAAACTGCACTTGTAAGCCCCCTTAGTACACATAACCTGAAACTACTAACACAAGTTCCTGGTGCAAATGAATCTTAGGTCAAGATATAACTTTTATTAAGCTGCCTAAGCTTAATAACCCTAAGCTGCCATGCTAGAAAGCACCATTGGTAATTGTTTTCTCCCCTGCATTTATACTAGTGCTTATTACAGAATACAGAATCACAGAATGGTTTAGGTTGGAAGGAACCGTGAAGAGCAGCTGATTCCAATTCCCCTGCCATGGGAAGGGACACCTTCCAGTAGACCAGTTTGCTCCAAGCTCCATCCAACCTGGCCTTGAAAACTCCCATAGACTGGGCATCCACACCTTTTCTGGGCAACTTCCTCCAGGGAAGCAGTGGGTCTTTCTATTTCATAAAGGTTGTTTGGAGCAAAAGGTGCTGAGGGGAAGGATGGCTCAGACCAGAGAGCCACAAGCCACCAAGCACCCAGGCTCTAACAGCTGTGCCCCTGTGCCCATGCCAGTTGCCTCATAGACTTTAGACCTGCTTTCCCCACTAACACCACTTGCCACTACCCAAAACATTCACTCTGTGTGTTCAATAGTAATTTACAGAAAAAAAATCATTTTGTCATTGAACAGAGAGCATGTAAGCTTTTAGAATCCCCCAGCCCATGAGCACTCTGTCCCCTTTTCTTATTCCCGCTGGGCTAGCTGTGGTGCCAGAGAGTGGCAGCCATCAACTGCACCTCAGCTAAGCACAGAAGCAAAATATCCTTGTGATTATGACTTCCAGGCTCTTTCATAGCAACTTTGGGTCTTACATGTTTCAGACTTTCTATGAATAATAGAACATGCCAACTTTCAAAATGAGGAAATGAGCTGTGATCTGCTCATTTGATCTGAAAAACCTGAGCTGATAGCAGACAAAGACCATTTGGACAGATAAATGGGTCTTTTGAAGGTACTGGTACACATAGAAATAGATGTTGGGTAATTACTGTTTCTCCTGTATAAAAGACCTATTTCAGATATTCTCTGAATGTAACATTGATTGCTTCTTGTTCTCTTCTTTCCTTATTTCCACTTGTAATATCTTTTAAGTTTTTCAGTTTACTGGCTTATATGCACAAACAAACATACACACCTTCAAACCAAAGACAATGCATAGTAATGGGTAAAACGGACAAAAATGCTATTTCTTACCTTTTTTGTTTTGCATAAAGTTAGCAAAACTTGAAACATTCCTGGTTTAAGTTAAGCATTCTCTTAAATATTGAATCAGAGCTTTTGTTCTTACAGTAAAGCTATACTTGTTTTTCCTTGTTTTTATATATTTAGTCTGAAGCTGCTATTCTTATAAGAGTGTACTGTGGAGCATGAAAAGATTTTATTTAGAATAATTGTTTTGTTTAAATCACAACTACCTTACTTGGTATTTTAGCTAATATTCAGATAATTTGCCCAATCATTAATCACAGAGATCACATACTAGAAATGAGACCACATAAACATTTGTGAAATTATGCAGGTGGCATCACTTATAAAACACCTGTATCTCTATTTATTCCAATATCTCTTTGATGGACAGGACCAATAAAAACTATTACAAATTCCAAAGAGCTTTCAGAATTGAGAACTCTGGGTAATTTTACCTGTTGAGTGAGGGACACACTATACTTGAAACAAATATGAAGGCCAGGTTTGGGGCTTTTTTTTTACCTCTTTCTAGATAGAGGTAGGAAGCACAAAATATAATGTGCTCATAAAAAAAACAAAAACAACCTGAACTCAGACACTACAGAGTTACAGTATTTTTCAGCCACTAGTATTCCTCTTTCATCTGGCTAAGGGTAGTTAGAGATGGTCCGAGAATCACAACACATGCCTAGATACAAGCTATCCACAAAGACCTTCTTTTATAGTCTACTTTTTATAGTCTATTGCTGTTTCAAAGAAGCAGCAGTATGATTGACAAGTTGTTGAATTTTGTAACATGTTCACAAAATAAAAAAAGTGCAAACCTTGAGAAGAGATACAATCTCACCTCATTAAATTCCTTTTTGAGACCACTCCGTGGTCAGTTATTCACATCTCCACTGTGTTTAATATACATCTTTTCATACACTTGAAAGATGGTAAAAAATAAAATATGCATGTTTTCCCTTTTTTCTATTAGAAGTTAAGAAATTAAAATAGCTTTAAGTATGTTGTGGGAACTGCCAAGAATATACTTTGAAAGACAGGGCAGGTAATTAACCATGTGAAAACTAACGCAACATTTTAAGTTTTATCTTTTCCATCCTGGTTTTCTTACTGACTTGCTAATAAATATTTCCCTAAGCTTCCTGAAACAAGAAGTAGAATTTCAAGGAATATACCAATAGATTTTTCTTCACTTTGGAAAATAAATACATGCACCTGGAATTGAAGCTCCAGGAGTCCCAAGTTTCCAAGGGTACATAGACTATAGTGTTCTCTTGTTCAAATTCCCAGTGCCTATTGTTCTTGCTATAAGTTTCATCTGACGACCCTTCTGCAGCAGGACATGGACTGTGGTGTTGGGTTTTCAGGTGGTTTTGGCTTTTGTTACAAACACGTGCTTTGTCACAGCATTGCAAAACAGCACATGCGCAGCCATACTGGTCTGGGACTGTCTTGGATTTTGGCATAACAAACCTGTTAACCCTTACAGCTGGCCTGTGGAACAACCACCCATTTCATCCTCTACCCAACCAGACCTTCAGCACAGGCAACTGTCATCTGGCCTCACATCCAAAAAGCTGTGGAGCCAAAGGGAGACAAAAGCTGAATTCAAAATGCTTCTCATATCCCTTAACTTGAAGAGAAATATTTCTTCTGGGAATTTAGCCTTTGCCAGACTCTGAAATGCATTCGTGAATAATACCGTATAACTGTCCGCTGACTGAAGAGGTATCTAAGCTTTACAGTACTGCTACAATGTGGAAATTGCAAAGTGTCGAGGAAACTGAACTCTACACTGATTCTCCCAAAACAGCTACTAAAATCTAAAACTGAAGAGCTGTTTTTTTATGTTTCACCACTTGCATTTTAAAAACACCAACAAACAAAAATAATTCCCAAACACCTACGAAACAAAGAAAGCTAGAGAGTAAATACGGTTCAATCCTGCCTTGCAAGGCCATAAATTCTTTTCCTCAAAATTTCACTTTTCTCATACAAAGTCCCTTCCAGTGACAAGCGTAGCCAGCATCCTTAATGTTTTAGGTTTGTCTCTCTTTTTAAAGGTGCAAGCTAGTACACGAGTGCTTATAAATCCTACCTCATATTTCAGAAAAGAAAGGCTCCAAGTTTTCAGCCCCTCAATGACATGTTGATGCAGTCAAGAGCTTAGCCTTTGAGCTACTGCAGGAGTAACCTTTTCCCCCTGACATTTGCCAACATACTCTGTAATGACACCATGGTAAACACACTGAAAGTTGAAACCATGCATATAGCTCCAAGTGGTAATACAAATGTGACCACTCCGTTTAGTACATATCCCAAAGAAAATTATGAATTTTAGCTCAGAAATTCATGCAAACTTTTTAATTTTTATGCTTAATCTTTATGCTATATTAGTAATGGTGTTTTTTTTCAGAGAGCTTAGAGCTTAATTTACATATATGAGTGCCAATTTTGATCCTTCTAGTAGCTGCAATAGTTCTCAGGTCTAATTTCTAACACTTATGTGTGACACGCGCATAAAGTGCTTTTAAACAATTTTTTAAACAATCATATTTGTATGAAAAACAGTGAAGGAATTCTCCTGACTGGTCCCAGAGAGCATCACAGCCTGGTGAGCACAACAGTAATAGGTAAGAGACAAGTCATAGGTCTGCACTAAAAGAAACAGTATTTATACCTTGGCTCTGGATGAAAATGCTGTATGTTGTCCAATATTTACAATTTGACAGATTACCAGGTCCATAATTATTTGGAAAAGGGACAGGAAAGCACAACTCAGAGAATGGGAGAAGATCTTGTGGTATGAAGATAGTTACGTTCTTCCATTTAAAAGTATTTTTAAAAAGACTATCTGAAAGTCTTAGAAAACTGTGTGCCACCCATAGCATGTTTTTCTTCCATATGCCAAATGACAGGAACTTTCTACCCATTTTTATTCACAAAATCTCTTCAGCCTGAAAATCTATCAAGGAGCTGTACTGATCTGCACAGGGACTTTACTCTGCTAGTATTTCCTGATGGTAACTGATCCCACCCAAGCTCTTCACTGTTTTATCATGTCATAATAGAACTACTTTTTCCTGCTGCTAAGGCAGTAAATACAGTTTTCATTGTACTATAGTAGAAATATTAGAACATATGCACTAAAAGCTGAAGGGATAAGAAAGGTAGGAATGAGTCATTAGTGTCTGGACAGCCTTAGGTCTCACTTGCACAGCACAGCTGCGGTTGCCAAATTTAAAATCTTTATGCTTGCAAATCACAGAATCAACTAGGTTGGGAAAGACCTTTGTGACCATCAAGTCCAATCTATGACCAAACACCATCTTGTCAACTAGACTATGGCACTGAGTGCCACCTCCAGCATGGTGACTCTACCACCTGACTGGACAACCTATTCCAATGCCCAAACACCCCTTCTGTGAAGAAATTCTTCCTGACATCCAACCTAAACCTTCCTGGTGCAACTTTAGTCTGTGTCCTCTTGTTTTATCACTGGTTGTCTGGGAGATGAGACTGACACTTGGCTGGCTACAATCTCCTTTCAGGGAGCTGTAGAAAATGATAAGGTGACCCCTGAGCCTCCTTTTCCCCAGGCTAAACAACTGAGCACCTCTTCATAGGGCTTGTGTTCCAGATCCTTCACCAGCCTTGTTGCCCTTTCTGGACATGCTCCAGCATCTCAATGTCCTCCCTAAACTGGGGGGCCCAGAACTGGACACAGCACTCCAGGTGTGGCCTCACCAGTGCCAAGTACAGGGGAAGAATGACCTCCCTGCTCCTGCTGGCCACACCATTCCTGATAACAGGCCAGGATGCCCTTGGCCTTCTCAGCCATCAGGGAACACCACTGGCTCATGGTCCATTGGTTGTCAACCAGAACCCCCAGGTCCCTTTCTGCCTGACCACTGTCCAGCCACACCATCCCCAGCCTGTAATGCTGCAGGGGGTTATTGTGGCCAAAGTGCAAGACCTGGCAAATGATTTTGTTAAATCTCATATTGTTGGATTCAGCCCATCTATCCAACCTGTCCAGGGCCCTCTGCAAATGTAACTGAACAACTCATACAGAATAAAAAAAACCCAAACAAGTCTTGTAGAATTATTCTATGTCTTTTTTGATAATCTGGTTATGACCACTAAAACCTCAGATCTATGTGCTTTTCAAAATGAAAAGAATGAAACACTTTTGAAAGAATTAATGCCTCTTTCAATAATTGCAGAACAATAATTTGGGGGGGAAAAGAGAAAACAAAAATCCCATTTCTTGATCATATCAGGTTAGTCCTAACTATATTAGAGTTTGCATAAAATGGTAAGATGCCCTTTGCTCAGTACCTGCAGATGGTGTGCATGCATCAACACTTAGAATTATCCAGCATTTACTACCCAAATTGGGACAATGCTGATCAAAATCTTCTGGAGAAATATAGGAAAGTTTAGACACCATTAGAGTAAATTACTTCATCTAAAATTATTTTGTCTGCAGCATGTATTTTAATGCTTGTTGAAAGCCAAGCATATTTTTGCTGTATTGTGAGTTATGTTTATGGCAGCCTAGCTCATGTAGTTAAGCTCTTACTAGTTATTACTGCAGGATAAATTCAAATGACCAAACTTTTAAAATAAAAACTACTTTTAACTTCATCCTCCTAAAATTATCATCTCTCAGGACCTAGCAGAGAAACTGAAAACACCACTGATGCTGTTAACATCCTGATTCAAACTTTCGTGAAGCTGGAGATATATCTATATCTATCTATCTCTATCTCTATCTCTATCTCTATCTATCTATCTATCTATCTATCTATCTATCTATCTATCTATCTATCTATCTATCTATCTATCTATCTATCTAT